>CM018909.1:11989928-11994928 GCA_009663005.1 Actinidia chinensis | reverse complement strand
TACCCATTTTTAATAAAATTGAAACATTTGATAAGAGAATTAGTGAAGAATCAGTCCCTTAGAGATGATCTAAATAGCAAGTAAATGCATAGAAATGAGAAATGAAATGAGTGTACCTTGAAGGTGGGCATTGGATTTCCAAGAGGGTCCAGAGGTGAGGGCAGGTGGAGTTCGTCGGCGCAGAAAGTGGACCAGAGAGAGTCGTCGTCGGCCCAATCCCTGAACCTCCTGCTCACGCACGCCAACGACCCTGTGCCCTCTGGCCCCAACTTCGCCATGATCATGCGATTTGCCAACCCCCCTACGCTGTCCAAACCCATCTCTCTCGCTTCTCTCATTCTCTCTCTAGGTTTGCGGACAGCAGCAGCACTGGCAAGTTCGAATTTGCAGACAAGCGAGTCAGACAGAGAGAAAATCTATAAATAGATGGAATATATTATGTTTACACCCTATACTTTTACAAAGATTTTACTTTGTCCCAAATATTTCTAGTTTAGTCAACTATGTACTCTCTAAGCAAAGATAGACCTAGGAGAGACTGGGTTGACTACCACCATCATAGTTTTCAAAAATAAAATCTAATTTTATTGTTTAGTGATATTTTTAAACTATATAGATTCGTCACTACGAAATTGACAGGGAGGGTGGGGTGACTACTGCTACCGGCCTTTTTTTTCCCCCCCTCTCCCTTTCTTGTGGCATTCTTTCGTGCTCTCTTTTTCCCTTCTCTCGCTTCTGCCCCTACCCCGCTTCGCCTTCGTCTGGTCTTTCCTGCCTCAGTGCCTTTTCTCTTTTCTATATACATTCGTCTTCCCAAGTGATGAGGATTTAATATTCACAATCAGATTGGATTCCGTCGTATAGCACCCGGTGTAGAATACTCCTCGGCATTCGGCACCGACCATGTCACTAGGCATTCAAAACAAATAGTAAAACGAAATACGTGAGACAAGCAATAATGGAAAAAACAAAATAAATAATAAAGGTGCTCGTTAAATCTCTAAAAACGGATCCCTAAATTATGAAAGAATAAACGACCTCAATAACGATAATGGTTGAAGACCAATGTAAAAGGAAATCTCCACTCCACCTTAGGTAAGCAATTATATATATTCACTCTTAAATTCAATATTCCTAAGTTTTTATCTGACTTGATTGTCAACAGGCCTTCGAATGACACCACAATGGAGTTTCTTGAAATTCTTCTTTGGCAGCCTTTCTAGTCGTGACAAAATTTTTATATCAACACCAAGATTAAAATTATGTATCTATTTTCGACTTCTGATTAAGCCATGTCCTGAGGACACGTGGACTCTCGAAAAGAGAACATAGGTGAATTGAATGGCAAGTAGATGAAAGAGAAACGTGAATACTTGGCTCAAAAAGTAAGGGGTAGACAAGCAAATTGGAAATAAAAGGTACAAACCAAAATTAGGTAAAAGCATGGGGGCATAAAGTCTAATTTACCCAAAATAGGTGGGGACCAAGTAAATGTTATGGTGTATTTGATCCTTTTCGAGATCAGGTCAAAGCCAGGTTGTAAGGTGGTTTTGTGATTGCGATTGAATTGGACGGCTCAAATTCCGTTTGCGAAAGGTTTTGGTTTCTCTCCATAACACGAGTTCCAGTGAAAGGGCTCTTATTTTCCCACTCGAGAAAAAAAAAAACCGTCCCCATCCCCATCCCCTCCCCCATTACACAATACCTCCCATCCTCTCCCCTTTCCCTCTTTCTCCTCCCAGCAAGTAGGGTTGCACAAAAGTCCACCCGACCGAGACCCGACTCGACCGACTTCATTGGGTCGGTTTGCTTCGGGTTTTTTCATACCATTGGGTTCGGTTCATGGTCTAAAATCATAGACAGAGCGGTTCGGTCTTTCTGGGTCCTAAGATTTTTTTACCCAGAATCGACCCGTTCCGGACCGCCCCGCTAATCGAAGCCTAGAACCACCGATCGGGAATCGATCCGAGAACCGAAGCTAAACCGACCCTATCGGAACAGATCCGAGAACCGAAGCCTAGACCATCATAATTGGGCCTTACAATACACTCTACCACACTTGATTATTACCTTTTTATTAGAATTAAGTGAAAAAAACCTTAAAAATCGAAGACCCGACCCACCTCGATAATCGAAGAACGAAGAACCGACCGAACCGAACCGGAACCGGAGCGTTCGGGTCGGTTCGGGTCTTCGGGTCGGTTCTGGGTCCAAAATTCTAGAACCGTGGATAGTCGGGTCGGTTCTGGGTCTAACGCAGACTCGACCCAACCCGACCCGGTGCACCCCCACCAGCCCGCTCGCTCCCTTTTCCCTCCCAGCCGGGCCCCCCCCCCTCCCCCAGCCGGACCCCCTTAATTTTTCAGTTTTTTGGAGTTATGTCCTTTTTCATAGTTTTTTTATATATTTTTAATAAATTTATTTTTTTTGGATAAATTTTTTTTATTATATTTTCTAATTTTTGTTTATTTTTATAAAAGAAATTTTTTTTATATAGGATTAAAAATTTATAATATTTTTTAAATATTTCTCTCAATATTGAAATTTAATACAAAACTACTTAACAGAATTTTTTTAAGACTAGGACAAGACAAGACAGGACTAAATGACGGGCAAAATTGACATCTACAAAACAAAACTAACTAGGGGATTCATTATTTGTAAAAATTTAAAAATATAAATTAAAATAAAAAACATATATATGAAAATAATAAAAATACTAATAATTAATAAGCAAACACACTAATAGAAAAATAAAAAAATAAATGATGAAAAAAAATAATTAAAAAAATAAACAAAACTAATAAAAAAATAAAACTAAATAAAAATTAAACAAAACTGAAAAAAAAAGAAATAAATTAAATAAATAATGAAAAAAATAATGAAAAAAAGAAATAAAACTAAAAAAACTACACAAAAAGAAAAAAAGAAAAAAGAGAGGGAGAGAGGGGGGCATAACAGTCATTTTTGGGGGGACTAGTGGTGGGGCCGTTTTTTTTTTTTTTTTTTTGTCAGGGGCGGTGGGAAGATAAATTTCCAATGAAAACATATGTGAGAGGAACATAAGCTGATAAGCCCTATATCAGTGGGTCCCACATTGATCCTCATCTTTCTCTCACATATTTTTGAGCTGAGGAGAGAATCTAAGCCGTGCAAAACAATAATTAAAAATTTATTTGTTTAAATATTTTCAAAAGAAAAAAGTAAAAAAATCGATCTCTTTTTAAGTATTTTAAAATTATTTATCACAAAAAACTAATAAGATTTGAAAATATATGTATGCGCATTAATTTATACGTGTATCTATATTAATTTTTTAATTAATTTTATTAATTAGGGTAGGGTAGCGTAGGGTAGGGTAGGGTAGGATAGGATGGGGTGGGGGGTTCGGTCTTGGCAAATGGTGGCGAGGGTGAGAGTGGTTTAGACTGGGGTTAAGGCAGTTGTTGGGTTTGAGCAACAAGGGGGTGTGGCTGGGTTTTCCAAGTGAGGTGAGGGGATAGGGTAGTGGTGGGGTTGGTGGCGGCTCGTTAGCTGGGAATGTACCTAAGGGTTGTGATTATTGGTGGGAGAGGTTTACATTTGGGTAAGGTGGTTGTTGGTTTGGGCAGTAAGGGTAGTGACTGGGATTTTTAAGTGAGATTGAGCGGTAAGTGATTGTTCGAGTTATTTCGTCTCTATAAAAAAATTTAACTATTTGATCAAAATAATAAACATTTGAAAATATTTGCTATTTTTGTTTTGGTGTTCCAAATTTTTTATTTTAAAGAAGATGACTTTATTTTGAAATATTTTTATTATTTTCTTTTTAAAAATTATTATTGAAAGTATTGCCTATTTCTTTCTATGGAATATGGATATCATATTAGTTTTAATTTGAAAACAAGAGGATATTTTGGAAATTTACTAGTGTATTACCAAGCAATGCTGAGAAATATGGGTAAAGCTACGTTTACAAACACAGGTTACAACATTCACGTACAACAATCAAAACTACGTCGTTTTGATTTAAAATTTCAAAATGAATTTCCCCAAATCAAGACCATCCTGTGTTTCCCTCCTCCCTTGCAGTGAACCAGATAGAGAAGAAGCAAACCAGAGAATACGCGAACCAGAAGGAGCCCCCTGTCTCGCAAGCTTCTTCCTCAATTGCCCACCCTACTCATCTCGTGTCCCCTGCTAATCGGAGCTCAACTGGTCGTGTTGGTGTCTTATTTAGCCACTCCAAGCCCTAGGTTAGTTCGTGGGTCCAAAGGCCTCGTGTTGATAAATTGATAGAATTGGTGTAGGATGGTAATGAGCGGGATTAGGATTTGGGATTGATAATGAGGTGGATTAGTAATGAGGGCACTAGTCCTATCCGGGTTGTTTGTTTCACGGGATTAGACAGTGGTTATTAAATATCAGGGTAATGTGGTCAATAGTGTCCAAAATTTATGAAATTTTTTTATAAAATTTCATATTACCCTTGGATTACCAAATAGACAAATATCAAGGGTGAAGTGTCCTTTTGAGGGCTCGAATAGGGGGATTGTTTAATCACACCCTCCCCATGGGATTAGCAACACCCCCATTTGGGGAGATTCGTAGTCGGTCGGACTATTAGTCGGCCATCCCGGCTGATGTTGAAACCCAAACACGATTAGGGCCCACCGGATTGGTAGTCAAATCCCTCCTACCATCTGGTATCAAACAGGGCAAAAGGTTTCAAAATATTTAGAGAGAACGTTAGCTTCCCACTCCTCTTTACGAATCGGCATTGAAGCTCAGAAACAAATTTGTACGCAGTCTACGTCTCAGTCCGTCTCCCTAATTGTAGTGGTGTGTATTCATATTCTCCTCTTCTCTCCTTAAAGTACTGATTGTTAAATGTGTTATGTGTATGACTCGATGGAAAGGAAGGAAGTAGTTTTGAGATATTTCGATTGTTTTCCTTGCATGAAATCAACAAAAGGCCATTAGATCGGTTGTGATAATTGAGGTCGATCTGATTGTTTGGG
>CM018909.1:11892428-11899928 GCA_009663005.1 Actinidia chinensis | reverse complement strand
TTTTAATTTTGGTCCAAACCTGCCTAAGACGGTGCGGGGCCAGACGGGTATCGGGTCTTCGGGTTAAATTGTCTCCCTAGAGTATACGACAGATGACGGCGGAGGGTAAACTCCAGAGGTCGCACTTAAGTGCTTTTATCGACTAGGAGGGACAAGAAAGAATTGTCAAAGGAACACAAAGCACAGAATCAGGTCTTTAGAGACAACAGACAACACAGACATGATGGCTGGGAGAGAGTGATGTTTCCTCGCAGCACGCCAGATGAAGAGTCAGATGGGATTTGATTCAGGAATTGCTTACCAGCTTTGTGAGACAGAGGAGGTGTCTTACACATTAGGCATGCGAGAGACTTGCGGATGGCTAACGACGCGATTGTTGGCAAAGGACAGTCTGTTACGCATGGCAGACGGGAGATCCATGAAGGTGACCGGGGTAAGGCATGTTTCATTGAGATGCAGGAGTTGAAGCGATGAGGCTTTGAGGAGTGGAGGAATTACTAAGAGTTTAAGGGAAACAGGAGAAGTTTAGGAGAAGAAGACTGAAGGCTCACCCGAATGAGGAAATGTCCAGAAAAGAGAGCTTACTGTCGACATAGGTCTAGGTGGTTAGCAAGATGAATGGCTGAAGGAATCCAATCGTGCCACAGAGGCACGCAAAGCAAGGGCGGATTCAGAAGGATTGTACTTGAAGATCCGGAGTGGTACGGGAGCGAAAGGAGATGATTTGGGATTTTACGCTGTAGAAGATCTGGCAGAAACGAGAAGGGTTGGCAACCCAGTGTAGGATGTCCATGAAGAAGCTCAGAGTAGAGAGACAGAGACGATGCACAACAACAGCGCGCGACGTCGCCGGAAACGAGTCGCTTTCACTCAAGATAGTGGCGGTGATCTCTCCAGGTGTGACACAATGTTGGAGAAGAGAGGAGTCACGACAGACTTGCCAAAGCGACGTTACTTGCCGGGCACCGGTGAGGAGGAGCAGAGCACCTAAGTGAGAAGGTTGCAGTCACTGCGGTTTGGAAGGGCATTGCACCTTCAGTGGAAGTGAAGTTGCCCATGGATGCAGGTAGGTAACGTATCTCGGGATACTTGTCTTGCAGATCTACAAGAGAGCTGGATCAGAAGTGGTCGGGAAAGGATAATTTTTGAAGCACATCAGATTATCCTCCAATGGGCTGGAGGGGGAGATTTGTTGGGATTCAGCCCACCCAATGAAGAAATTAAGCCAAGCCCAAATTGGAGCGCATAACCAATTGCAAAGCCCAAGCCCAAATGACACCCAAGCCCAAGCCATAACCAACCTATTTACAATTTTTCTAGACGGAAGAAAAGAGGAGAGAGAAGCGGAGAAAAAGAAGAGAAAAGGGGGGGGGGTAAAAAAGATGCTATGACAGCTAAGTGTCAGAGAAAGTGCTGCTGGCTGCGAAGAGTCGCAGATGGAGGCTCTCCAGGTCAAGAAGAATGGAGCACGAATGAGCTCATTCATGAGCTCATCTTCTCTGCTCTGAGGTCTATAAATTGCGAGGGTTCCTAGAGAGAGAAGATAGAAGGTGCAGAGAAATGTAATCCTGGGGATTACTGAGAGCCACACAGCTTGTTTGCTGTGTGCAAGGGGGCTGAGAGAGGGTGCTCTGTACCCCTTGGGGGGGAGTGTTATGGTGTAGTGAGAGACACTGAAGAGCACTGAGAGATCTACAGAGAGTGGGCTAGAATTGTAGTGTGAGCGCAAGACAGTGAGAGATAGTGAGAGAGGAGAAGTGTGAGCGGGGAGTGGAGATGAGTCCTCCTATTTACCATGTAATTATTCCTGCGAAGTGAATTATTGTTCCTCTCCGTGGATGTAGCATTGTGGCCCGAAAACCACGTAAATCTGTCTTGTGTGTGTGGTTGATATGGTAGAAGGACTGGTGACTAGTCCTTGGGCACAACAATCACCACCATCAACACCGGCTACCAATTTGCGAACACGCGTCAACCGCCCACATCACCTAGCATCACCATCTCCATAAACCAAAGCCCCAAACACCCCAAAATCACCCCTTGGTCATAGAACCCCGCAGTAATCAGCTACCAAATTGCCACACCTCTAAACCCCTAAACAAAACATCTACCTCAAAAACCAATCAAAAGCAATCCCACAAAACCAAACCGCTAGACAAACCCAAACAAAACAGAACAACTATACTCCGCCGCCAAAACAAGGGATCACTACAAACAATGCCGGCCCTGAGTTTTTCAAGACCCCAGTCCTAATCTCAATTTGAGATCCTTCACATTTTTTTTTCCAATGAAAAACGATACTATTATTATAACAAAATTCAACATCTTTTTAAGTTTCAAACAAAATAAAAACTTAGAAATACAAAATATAGATATAATTTGATATCAAAATATATATAATCGTAACAAAAATCATATTTATACTATAACATGTTGGACCGGGAAGCCCCAAAATTGGACTATTTTTTAGGGAGTCCAGACACAGGCCTACTAAGTCTGTGCCTAGGGCCGACTCTGACTACAAAGCCAATAAGACCACCACAATCAAAACCACACCCTACAACAAACACCGCCAACAATCTCTACAATCCTCCATGCAATTACCAAACCCCCATGGCCAAAAGCTAAGCCTAAACAATCCACGGTATTATGTAGATCACAAATTCGAAGGCACCCTGCAATCAAAACCTAGGTCACAAATCAGTGGTGCGAGAGCTGGTGCAGGAGCCAATAACAGAGGTACATGTATTCTTGAACCCGCTAGAATTTTAGTTTTTTTGAGATTATTATACAAAATGGTATTGATTTATGCACTCCTATTTGGAGTGCAGAAATCAATTTTAGGAGTGTAAAAATTATTTTCCTTAATAAATTAACACCACTATAATTTCAAAAAAAAAAAACTCAAATATTAGGGGTAATATAAAAAAAAAAAAAAATCATTAAGGTCTAGTTTAGACTAACTTGCTAATTTAACTGAATTAGATAAAAATATATATATTTTTAGTGAACTTATTTCTCTTTTTAATTAAAATTTCATATTTTTTTCGCTTTCTCTTGACAAAAGAAATATAAAAAAAAATTAAATTTAAAAATACGTTCCGTAAGGGCCCACAAAAATCATTTTCATTCAACAAATAAACCAACTGAACCTAAACAAATCAAACTTTTGTCCCAATTAATTGAGGTCGGTTACATAATTATTTTACCCAATTAAGTTTTATTAAGGGCTAAATATTAATTGAGATTCAATCTACCATAACATTTTTTACTACTACATCCAATGTTACTTTGGTGTACTCCTCTCTCTAATGTTGTTATTGCCAACAATCATATCAGTTCTCCTTAATAGCCCTACGACATATTTGTCCGAACTATCTGAGGCTATTCTCTCTTAGTTTATTTTCAATTGGTGCAATCATTACTATGTCACAAATGTTAACATTTCTAATTATAACGTTCCTAATTTTACTGCATTTCCACCTCAATATTCAACAAATAAGCTAAATACTTTGTCTGTGGAGGATTTATTTTTTCAAATCAAATCAAAATGTTTACATTCTCGGATTTTTCTCACCAAGAGAAACCACTAGACAAAAATTAAAATATTAAAGCTGTTAAATTAGCTAAAAAATAGGTAAATTAAGCAATTTAGCTAATCTAAATTGAAATTAAGGGGCCACTTGTTCAATAAAACTACTAGACAAAAATTCTGACTATGACACTGGCAGTGGCAAGAGTGTCCATTGTCGAATTTTATAGAGTTGAGAGTGAAATGAGAGTTTCTATTTTTATTTAATTTAATTGTTATAATATAATTATGTATGAGTTATTTGAATATAATAAAACATGAGGGATTAACAACCAGGTCCCCTTAAATTTCACTGATCTCCCTTGTTTCTGACAAATATACTCACATCTTTAGTGATTTTTAAAATAGCACTAATCTCCCTTATTTTTAAAATTAATGTCAAAATTTTCTTATGGAACTCATTTTTGTGTAAAAATGACAAACTTATCATTTGATTCAGGGCTTTTAAAATTTATTTCTCAATACACCCATTAAGATAAATAAATATTATATCTTTTTTTAAAAAATAATTGATAAACAATTAAATTTTTAAGTATGTTTAGATTATGATCATTTAAAAGGAAAATTTTTTTATCAATTTTTTAAAAAAATTATTAATAATAAAATTTTATTTTGTAAGTATATTTTTCATTAGGAGTACTTGAAAAATAAACTATTTAGGTCAATTCTTTTTTAAAAAACTTATTAATAAAAAATAAAAATAAAATAGTTTACAAATAAATAACATTTTGAGAAAAAAAGATAACATTAATTTATCTTAATGGGTGTATTGAGGAAAAAAAATAAAAAACCCTAAATCAAAGGATAAATTTGTCAATTTTGCATAAAAATAAGCTCTATGGGAGAATCTTGATATTATCTTCAAAAGTAAGGAAGATCAGTATTATTTTTAAAATTACATGAGGGATGATTATATTTGTGAGAAACCTCGAGGGAGGTCTTTGAAATTTACCTTAGTTTGAAGGTTTTAGGTAATTTTTTGGTGTAATTGTGAAGGTTGTTGCATTAACTATATCTTTAGTATTATTTTCTGGTAAAATCTATATTACATATTGTATGCATCATAAAAAAATTACGATCAGTTGTGGCATATGTTAAATTGGTGTAGTGAATGTTATAAATGGGTGTATATTAAAAATAGTAAAAAATAGTATGTTACGTATCATTGTGATAAATGTTAACGACTTTTTATGGTAAAAAAATATTATTTTTTTGTTATAATCAATTGTGATGAATGTTACGATTGATTATGGTAATATTATAAAAGGACGCACCATATACACTATTTTTTGGGTTGTATACTGTATTCATTCCTTTATTTTCTTTCCAAATCTTATCTATGGATGTAATTGGTCCAACGGCAAGCTTAACTGGGTGATCAACAAGTAGTGGATTCAATTTCTTATTTAAATATATTTTAGCTCCTAATAAGTATTCTATAGCATTAAAAGGTTTGGCTTAGTGATTAAGACGTTATCTTATCAGTTGTTATACCTAGATTTGAGTCTTATTGCTCCTATCCTCTCCTAACTATTAGCAAAAAATGACAAAAACTATTCTATGCGTGCGAGCTTGCTTGACCTTGTCCACATGTTTAATTTTCTTATTTCCTAAATATTTAGGTCAAACCAACTTTTACCCTTTTGCATTTAACCCAAGTTTCACTTTAGTCTTTATAATTTTAATTTAGATAAAGTACACTTTACACTTTTAAATCAATTACAATGTTAACCTAATGCCTAACGGTGTTAGATTTTTAAACGAAAAAGTAACACTATAAGGACTAAAATAACTTGATCAAATTTGAAGGGGCAAAAGGGAAATTAAACCCTTTTATTTTTAAGAGATTTTTTAGCTTATAATCATTTTTTTCTTTTTCTTTTTTTAATCTAATTTTGACAAAAAATATTTTTTTAGGTCTCAATTCCTTTTATTAGCTTAAAAGTTATAAATATGAATTAAAATTGAAAAGTCCACCAAATTTGTCTAAACTACGCTTCTCATAATTCTATAAGGTTCCGTTTGAATACTTGGATTTGAAATCAAGAGATTTCAATTTATTGACCAAAATCCATGGAGTATGATCTAATGGCAAATAGACCATAAGATTTGAAATCATGAAACATCATCCTTTAAATTTTAAGATTAATTTTAAATAATTCTAAAATAGGTGTTATTTGATAAATTCATGCATCTCTCTTTTCCTGTCTCTCCTCTCCACTCTCTTCTCTCTCTTTCTCTTTCATCATCTCTCTCGTCTCTCTATCCAAAATAATATTAATTAAAATATATGTAATTAATTTTTTTAAAAAAATATCCAAATGTGGGATTTAAAAAATAAATTTCATGTATTTTGAAACTCTCTTATCTAAACAAAGCCTAGGAATGTACTTTTTACTTTTCTTTATACCAGAAACATTTAAGAATTAACAAACAAAAAAAAGAATAAATTTAAAAAAATCCACTGAAAATATATATAAAAAGTGTTTTTTAACAAGTGCCCTTAAAAAAAATCAATCCTAAAACTAATTTTACATTGGATGCACTTTTACATAGAAAGTACAATCTTTTTAAACATATTAATTGATACTCTTAAAACACTTGTTAACACAATTCAAAAAAAGAATTTATAATTTTTTAAGGATTTATTAATGAATGTACAATTTTCTTATGAGTCACTAGTTCAAGTAGCAAATGTTTGAACTCCTAATCATGAGTTCAAGTTTTGAGAGCAATCATTTTATGCATATTATGTCAAATGTTAAATCTGCATGTAATATTTTTTTTCTCCCAAACACTCATTAATAGGTAATAAATGAGCGCAACTTTATTAACGAGTATACAATCAAAACTGAAATTGAATACACATTACATATTGCACACACTCTGATGTATGCAATTATTTACTTTAGAATTTTGTTAACGAGCGTTGTAATAGCATCGATTAGTGTACATTCTATATAAGAGTGTATCTAATGTGCAATTTGCAATCAATTTTAGTATTGATTGTTTTTTTAATACTTACAAGCTAAAAAATTTCTTTAAAATAAAAGAAAGGGTTAATTTTCATTTTATCCCTTCGAGTTTGACCCGAGTTTCACTTTAGTCCTTATAGTTCCCTCTCTTTGTCAAAAAATTTAACACTATTAGGCACAGGATAACATTGCCATTGATCTAAAATTGTAAGATTTACTTTGTTCAAATTAAAATTTTAAGAACTAAAGTAAAAATTTGGTCAAACTCAAAGGGATAAAAGTAAAATTAACCATTTACTATATTATATTAAGAATCCAGTAAAGTTTAGAGATTCAGAAGAGCGGGTATTCGAATAACCCGTCCCTACTAGGAAGAAATATGGATACATATATTGGGTTTGAGGCGAAGTATGGGAAGACTTTCGAAACCTGCTTGGGTTTGAGAGGGTCCTGCAACCCAACCCGATTAAAGTTAAAATTATAAAAATATTTGTATTTTGTTTATGTCACATTTAAGATTTTTGACATTACTAAACTTATTTTTTAAGGTATTTTTCAAGAAAATTATTTGTATTTGTTTACGGGTAGTTATAGGTATTTTTAATTTCCAATATGGCTTTATATTTGTATACATTTTCATTGTATACCGATGCTTTTAAAATCAAATAAATAACAAAAATATCTTAAACTAGGCGTAGCGCGGTAGACGGGTGCTATTGTAAATAATTGTATAGTTTGTATCACCACCTTGTCACAGGTTCGGGTTGAGATATGGAGGAAAGTTTTCCTAAAAGAAACGAAATACACCTAACATTTTTAAAGGTTGAGGTCATAACCGCCCCAACCCGTCTCCTTACCATATCTAGAGGTTGGTCCTACACCTAACATGCCACGTCATCATCATAATTTTATGATCCTAGGTATCACCTCTGA
>CM018909.1:11839928-11844928 GCA_009663005.1 Actinidia chinensis | reverse complement strand
AGTTTTCTCAAGGGAAAAAATTTTGGCTTACTTTACTGGTGGATATTAAGGCACCGACTCAGTGCTGCTGAGACGCCTACTGAGTTCCTTATTCGACTGAAAGAATGGGATCGTAACAAGCATCAGATTATCACATGGATCTGTAATACTTCTATCCCTTCTATCATCTCATTTGGGCGATTTGACACGCTCATGCCATCTGAGATTTTCTAGCCACCAGATATACTACTGGCTGATCTGGTGGCATGTAGTATCAACTTATGAACTTTCCCCTATGCCGACGAGACAAGAACCCTGGACAGTCCCTATCATGCTTTCTTGCCTCAGATATATTCTTATGGATCAGTTGACTCAGTCCGATCCCAAGGGTTTATGTGCTGGTGATTCGCCTTTTTTTCACCTATCGAGATCAGAGCGTCTATTCCTGTTTCTTATGAGGCTCTCTTAATATTATGAGCCGGTTCAAGCCTCCCCTTCATCGGCATTCCTCTTCCCTACATTGGACGGCTATCTTTGATTTGTTATCTGAGGAGACTCTTCTTGGCTTGTGGGGGTTTGACTCCATGTGGGACATTACTCTTCTACTCTGGTTCAGAGGTCTGGCTCCTTTGGTGGTTCTCGCGGTTTTTCCGCTCTGTTCTCAATCTTCTGGTTCAGTGTCGCGTCCTATGAGTGCACCTTTTGTCATGATAACTGATCATCGCTTGCTTACTTGGTCCTGTCGGTATGCAAACACTGTCACTAGCGAGGGCTGGCCATTATAGTTCCAATGGTCACCAATAACCTACCCGTCGAGACACTCTCCTAGTCTACTGCTTGTACTGCTGGAGTCCTCTACATGCTTCCGCCTTCATACACTGATTTGATGTCAGTGATCTTCCTGCCTCTTGTTCAGCACATCTGTCAGCCTGCGATAATCCTTCGACTGCTTGTTGCCTCTAAAGGATTCTTCATGGTATTTTGACTCTGGGTGTAGTAACAGATGACCTCTATTTATCTTATCTTCTCCGCTAAACATATGAGGTTTTATTTCTTGTATTTATACTGCTAATGGTTCCTCTATGAGTGGACTCATGTTGGGCATGTTTGCATTATGCTTTGTCCCTTCCCCATACCTACTTGTTTCGTAAACTTGCACTAATCTTGATGAAATAGGACTTATGTCTTTCTCTCCATTGGTTGTGTATGCACGATCGCGGACGGCCAGACTCTTGGGATAGGCCGTAGCATGTAGCCTGTTCAAAGCTCATACATCTTCATATTCCTATTTCTACTGCTGCGACATTTCTGAATCTTTTGTCCCATCCTTCGGATTTGGAACTTGCGTTTAGGCCATGTGTGTTAGGTCGGTTACGTTTTAATGAACCACTTGATTATCAGTCTTGTCCAACTTGCTAAACGCCTGCGTATCTTTTACTTAAAAAGCACTTTTGTCTCCTCTGCGCCTTTGATTTAGTTTATTCTGATATTTGGGACTTTTTTCCACTTTACTATTGGGAGGTTCCCAGTTTTGTTATATTATGAATTGATTTCTCTCGATATCTGGCTTTACCTATAAAGAACGATCTCAATACAACAAACGTGATTATGATTTGCAGATAATCAAATCCAATTTTCCCGTGATATCAAGTCTTCCTCTCAGACAATGCTCAAGAATATTTGTGGAACCTCATCCTTGTCTCTTACGAGCACAAGGCATCTTTCCATCAATATTGGCCCTAAGTAATCACAACAGAATGGGCGGGGGCGGAACGTAAACACTGCCATTTACTTGATTTTACTACTCGTGCTCTACTAATTCTTTGGTTTGTTCTCGAGCCAATTTTAGGGGGAAGCTTGGGCTGCCTCACCGCTTCTTGGTAACCTCACTCTGTATGAGTGTCTTTATGGTTAACCATCCCGATTATCATTCCCATTCGTGTCTGTGGTTGTCGCCTGTTTTGTTATATTACAACCACGGAGCGAACTAAACTGGAGTCTAGGTATCGTGTGTTGCTTCTTAGGGTATGCGGATGAGCCTAAAGGCTTATCATGTTGGGATCCTTTGTCGTGTATTCGAGTTCTCGTCACGTTATCTTTTGGGAACATAAGATGTTTTCCCTCGTCTTCTTTTCAGCTGTCCTCTTCTTCCATCCTCCTACCTTACTGATCCTTCCATTGAGCTTTTTCCAATGTGTTGATATTCCCTGCTGACCCCTTTCGGATGATACTCTCCATGTGGCGCCACCGACGATTGCTATCCCATTGGAGCGTCCTCGTCCCTGATCCTGCTTCTATAGTTCCACCTCTGTCATCTACCTAGTGACCTTCTGTCCTCTCGATTCCACTCGGGTAAGGGAAGTTTCCTCTTATCTTCGAGACTATCATTGTTTTTTTTCCGCTTGTATTAGCCCAATATGAGACTCGTTCAGACGTGAGGCAAGTTACTAACCCCCTTTGGCGCAAGCATGACTGAGGAACTACATGCTCTTTAGGACGACAAGTTGGGACCTGTTAATCTTCCTCCTAAACAAATCATTATTGGGTGTCTTGGGTTTTTATAAGATCAAGAATCGGCTGTGGTACTATGGAGCCTGATACAAAACCCGTCTGGTTGCTAAGTGTTTTACTCAGGGAGTATGGTATAAACTATTGAGGAGACTTTTGCTCCTGTTGCCAGGGAGACTGACCTCTGTCGGGAGTCTTTTGACTGTTACTGCTACTCGTGGTTGTCCTCGGGTCAGATGGGATATAGAATACTTTTCTCAATGAGTATCTGACGAGGAAGTTTATATGCAGTTTTCTCTGGTTCTTCATCCTCCTCACATAGGTAGTCGGCTTCGTCGTGCTTTTATGGTCTTAAGCACAAGCTCCACCGTGCCTGTTATGCCAAGTTTAAGTTCTACATCTGTGATCTGGCTTCTCTGCTAGTGCTAGGACTCTGCTCTCTTTTACTCGTCGGGGCTCAGGCATTTGTTCTCCTATTCTATCTGTGGATGATCTGATTATACCGGAAATTAATGTTCATAGTATTTTGAGCCTACTAGACGTCTTCATCGACACTTTGAGATGAAAGATCTTGCGTCCCTTGAGCTACCTTTTCTTGTTTGAAGTTTTCATGCTGGCTCTACTGGATACTCTCTTCCTCAGGCCAAGTATGGGCCTTGGATCTTCTTACCCGTGCTGGCCCTTTCAGATTGTAAGACTGCTCTACACCTCTGGAAGATAATGCTCGCCGTACTTCTCTTGATGGCGAATGGCTATCTGCCTGCCTACCCTATATAAACAAGTCGTCGGCAGCCTGATTTAATCTAACTATTAATGGTCCGACATTGCTCATGCGGTTCATCGTGTCAGTCAGTCATGTCTGCACCTCGCTCCAATCATTATGATTTGCCGTACTTCGCCTCCGGTATGTTAAGGGCACCCTCTTTCAGGGTCTTACATTTTCCAGTAAGTCATCCCTTCAGCTCTATACCTATTTCTGATGCTGATTGGGCGGGGATCCTACGGATTCAACGTTTATAACACCGACGTCTGCTTCTTTTTAGGCGACTGCCTCATATCTTGGGGTAATAAAAGCAGACTCTTGTGCTCGTTCTAGACACTAAGGCTGAGTATCGTGCTCTTGCTCGACACAAACAGGAGCTCTTGGGCTTCGATGGCTTCTGCAGGACATGGGCGTCAGTCATTCTGGGGATCAGTACTTCTTATGGCAATCGCAGTGCCATATTGATTGCTCAAAATGATGTTTTTCATGATCGTATTAAATAATTGAGATTGACTGCCACTTATTAGACAGCATGTGGTTCGCGGTACGGTCATCTTCTTCCATTTTCTTATGCTGACGAGACCAGCTGATATCTTCACTAAATCTCTCTTACTGGTAGTTTTGCTACTGTCGTCACCAAAAAATCAAGTTGTCTCTGAAAACCCCCTGAATGTGGGGTGTGTGTTGTGTTGATGTATACCATACCCTAGGGATAGATAATCATTTTACCTAACTTAGTTTGTCTATATAAACTCTCTTTTTCTTCCTTTGTAAAACTATCTTCTCAAATATATACAATTTTCTTTTTCTCGCTTCTTTCTCTAGACTTAGCCAATATATTATCTATATTGTCATTTTATAACAAATATATTATATATACCAAATCAAGCCAAGCATATGTCCAATCAATTAGGGTGGCTACACCGTAATAATATATAAATCTAGCTCAGCCCCAAAAAAATTTCGAGATGGGTTAAGGTTGAAATACCTTGAACCAGAAGGCCGAAAGTAAACGTGGAAAGACTTGGGCAAGCTCTATATTCACTTCAATCTTATAATTTTATTTTAATAAACTCAAATTGGCTCGTTCTCGTATTCCTAAGCTTTCTAATGCATGTCACATTAGCGATAGGAAATTTTGTAAGATTCGCACAACAATCTAAAAAAAAATAGTTTGCATACTCGACTCTCTAACAACAGAACATAAACTTAGGCTCCTTTTGGTAATACTTAAAAGTTAAGTTTTTTTTAGGTTTGCTATCAAAAAAGTTAAGATTTTTTGAGTTTTTTATTTTTTTGCTTTTACTTTAGTTAAAAATACATAAAAAACAAAAATAAAAAAGTAAAAAAATTAACTATGACTGACTTTTTTACTTATAAGTTTAAAAAAAAGTCAGCCAAAAATCTGGTACCAAACGTAACCTTAGTCTCTAACAAACAAATACTCCCTCCTCCGCCCCTTTTTGAGGAGTCTAACTTTTTAAGGGAACATTACGTTTTTAAATTTTATTTTTACTAATTTTTAAGTTTTATTTCTATAATCATTACGTATAGTTTTTTGTTTCAGTTCGAATACTAGTTAAATAATATATTATAGAAAAGAGTATAAAAAAATTATATATTTTCTTTGTTGATTTTTTGACTTGAATATTGATTTTAGGATGCTTTAAAATAAAATAAGAAAAAAAAAATGGAAAACAAGGCTAATCTTGATTTCTAATAGGTGACGGTGGTGACTTGTAGAGTTTTT
>CM018909.1:11817428-11824928 GCA_009663005.1 Actinidia chinensis | reverse complement strand
AAGAGAATATGTAAGTTTGAGGGGTTGAAGTTAATTTTTGAACCCTCACATGCGTCGAAAGAGAAAATAAAAAGAGAGAGAATATATATATATGTATATGAGTAAGAAAGAATGATGAGAGATAGAGTTTGGTGGAAGAAAAGAGAAAAGAAAGAAAGAAAGAAATTGAGATGATATAAATGTTAATTCAAAGTTGAAGGGATGGACGTGGTTAATTTTGCATACATAGGATGCCTTTGGCCGAAGTAAAAAAAAAAAAAAGAGAAATAGAACAGGAAAAGAGGAAAAGAAAAAAAAAAAAGAGATATTTTGTTTTTATATATAATTATATTGGCTATATATATTGTGTGGTGTATGATTGCACATGGGGGAGTTATGTGGATATATACTATGTATAAAGAATATAATATATATATATATCTATCTATATCTATATAATATATAAGAAAAAAAAGACAGAAAAAAAAAATAAAGCATGGGATGGGAGCCAAAAATGATAAAGAGAAAAGAAAGAATGGCCACAGGGGCCTTTTGTTGTTTTTTTTTTATTATGTAAAGGAAGAGAGATAACATGGAGAGAAAAGAAAAAAAAGTTTACTTTTCCTATTAGAAAAGATAAAGATAACGGAAAAAGAAGACATGAGATTTTATTTATAATATATATACATGATTACGAAGAATTGATGAGTGATATAGGTTGGATGAAAAAAAAAAAAAAAAGAACAGAAGAAAGAAGTAAAAAAGAAAAAAAAAAAATTTGAGACAATTTTTTTTTTTAAGGAGAAATAATGTAATATCTCGACTGTTAATTACCTATAGTTATATAAGAAGTAAAAATTTTGAATTTAAATTAAGGCATTTATTCTTTCGGGGGCTAATTGAAAGATTAGTTATTTTGAGTTTAAAATTAACGAGACATTAAATAAAGTAATTAACTTAAAAAGTTAGAGGGGTTAAAGTACAATTTTTTATAATTGCAACGGCGAATGCTCGGCCGAAAGAAGACAGAAAGAAAAAAAGGAAAGAAAAAGGGCAAAGGCAAAGACAAAAAAAAGAAAAAGAAAAACCATAAAATACTATTATTTTATTATATAAATATACTTTATAAAATCTATAAATAGGAGAGGGAGAGTTCGATGAATGAAGAGAAGATGGAAATAAAAGAGAAGATAGAGATAAATAAATGAGGAAATTATATGTTGTTGGTTAAGTTTGAATCATGAAGATAGGGGTGCATATCTACGGTGAGATGATGTCCAAACAAAAAAAAAAAAAAAAAAAAAAGAGAGATCAATGTGAAATTTAATATGATTATCATGGTAGCCCGATCTTCATATTATGTAATTAATTTCAATTTGATAAATCGACTCTGTTGCCTAAGAACAAGACGGGAGTTTAACACAATACCCTCAAGTAAAGTAAGTAACCAGCTCTCTAAGTAGTGTAGTAACCAACTCTCTAAATTAGAATAAATACTTTTTGATGTATTATATATGCATGAAATTATGTTATGCTATGCAATTAATCCATGGAATCGATTTTTTTGGAAATGTTTTGAAAGATTTTGTATGTATATGCCTATTTACCATCATGTTCTACCTTTCGGGAAGGTACTCGCCGGCATACCCCCGACTCAGGGGGTGTGTAAATTACGTTATCAAACCCGACTAGGACGGGAGGTCCATAGTGGCATAATGTAGTTTAAGAAGTACTGCTGTCTCTGATATCGTCAAAATCAAGTACAAGCATTAATGTTGACAAGTTTATTGGCGAAAGATTAAATTTTTTATCTTTCTTCACTCTATGTATGTTATAGCATCTACCACTGGTGATGTTTATGTTTTTGATATGTATGATAAAAACCTATGTTTAGAGATTATGTTTATACGCTAAGCAAAGTGCTAGGAATATTGTTTTTGACATATCAGGTGATAAAGGAAAGCAAGTGGAGTACATACTAGAACCATGGTATGTATAATAAAAAAAAAAGACAAAACAAAAAAAGAATACTTAATTTTATGTAGTATAGTCCGTACTAGAAATCCGATGGTTTTAAAATATGTAAATGTATTAAAATTGTATGAATGTTAAGAACAGGTACATTGCCTCTTCTACTTCATGGGCATGTATTTCAATGAATGATTAATATGTTTATTATTCCAAAATAAATTTATATGTTTCGCTTCCGCAACATGAAAAGTTTTTTAAACAAATAACAAAAAGTTTTTTAAAGAAAAAATTTTTACGAAGGAAAAATCAACGTAACTGACGCTCGATGCGCTTGGACCAGTGGCGTCGGCGGGTCGTTCAGAATGGTATCAGAGCCCCACGTTTAGAACTTGTACTGTGTCTAATATATGATGAATATATTATAGATAATGTCAATTCAAGTCTAAAGTATGGTGTAGTTATATATTTAGTATCAGAGTGCGCAGTGAAAAGCGTGTATTTTGATAGTAACACCAATAAGTTTTCAAATTTCGAGGACAAATTTTTATAAGAGGGAAGATGTAACATCCGCGACTTTTTTAAAATGATTAACAAATTAGATGTAAATAGATACCTAAAGTCGAAATGTACAATAAGATTAATTATGTAAAAATTAATAAATTTTGTATTCCAATTATTAAGTTAGATAATGTACAGAATTTTTGGTTTAATTGAATATTCATAAATTTTAAATAAAATTAAAGATAATATGTAAGTTTGAGGGGTTGAAGTATAATTTTGAACCCACTGCTCGAAAGAGAAATAAAAGATATAGATAGATAATATATGTTATTGTAGTAACGAAGAATGATGGAGAGATAGAGTGTGGGAAGAAAGAGAAAGAAAGACAGAAGAATTGAGATGATATAATGTAATTCAAAAGTTGAAGGATGAATTTGTTATTTTGCATACATAGGATCATTTGCCTAAAGGTAGAAAAAAAAAAAAGAGAAAAGAAAAGGAAAAGAGAAAAGAAAAAAAAAGAGAATGCTTTGTTTTATCTCTCATTCTCATCTGGATCTCTATATGTGTGTGTGTATTATTCACTGGGGTAGTTATGTGGACTCTCTATGTATGAGCCACTCTATACACATATATCTCTCTCTATCTCTATCTCTATACCGAAAGGAAAAAAAATACGAAATTGGGATTGGAGACAAAATGATAAGAGAAAAAGAAAAGAATGGGCACATGGGCCTTTTTTGTGTTTTTTTTTTATTATGTAAAGGAAAGAGAAGAATAACATGGGAAAGAAAGAAAAAAAAAGTTTACTTTTCTATTAAGAACAGAATAAATAAAAAGTAAAACTAAGACATGATTATATTTACTTTATATATATATAAATTAGTAAGAAAAATTGATGGAGTGATAGAGTTTTTGATGAAAAAAAAAAAAAAAAGAAAGAAAAAAAGATTAAAAAGAGAAAAAAAAAAAATTTGAGGAAATTTTTTTTTTAGGAGGAAAGAATGTAATATCTACGACTGTTACATTACCTATAGTTATATAAGAAGTACAAAATTTTGTATTTAAAATTAAGGCTTTATTCTTTCTGGTGCTAAATTGCAAGATTAGTAACTTTTGAGTAAAATTAAAGAGAACTTTAAATAAAGTAATTACTTAAAAGTTAGAGTGGGTTAAAAGTGCAATTTTTATAATTGCAACGGCTGAATGCGCGGCCGAAAGAAGAAAGCAAAGTAAAAAAGGAAAGGAAAAGGAAAAGGAAAAGAAAAAAAAAAGAAAAGACAACAATAAAATAATATTATTTATATATATAATATACTTTATAAAATCTATAAATACGAGAGGGAAGAGTCGGTGAATAAGAGAAGGGGAAGAAGAGAAGAGAGAGAGAATAAATGGAGAGAAATTATATGGTGTGTTAATTTTGATCATGAAAGATAGGGGTGCAGATCTACGGTGATATGATGTCAGATCATGTGAAAATTTTAATATGTGAGCATGGGAGCCAGATCTTCATATCTAATTGTATTAAGGTCAATTTGAGAAATCGATCTGATTAAGCCTAAGAACAGACGATCGAGTTAACACAATACCCAACACTTTAAGTAAGTAACCATATTCTCTACGGTAGTGTAAGTAACCCAAATCTCTAAAGTAATAAATTACTTTTGTATGCTATTAAGATATGCATGAAATTATGTTATGCCTAGCAAATTAAATCCATGGATAGATGAAAAGGTTTTTGAAAGATGTCTTGTATGTAATCCCTATTTACCATCATGTTCTACCTTTCGGGAAGTACTCGGCCGGCATACCCCGACTCAAGGGGTGTGGAAAATTACGTTATCAAACCCGACTAAGGACGGAGGTCATAGTGCCATAATGTATGTTTTAAGAATTATTTGACTCGGAGAATAGTCAAAATACCAGTACAAGCATGAATTTTGAACAAGTTATTGCGAAAGATTAAATGTTTTTATCTTCCTTCACCCCCCGCTATGTATGTTATATGCATCTACCATGGTAAATTTTTATTTTTGATATGTTATGATAAAACTATGTAGATATATCGGTTATAACGCTAAGCCAATGTGCCCTTATTAAATCTTGTTTTTGACAATATGTCAGGTGAATAAAGGAAAGCAAGTGGAGTAACATCTAAACCATGTTTATGTAATAAGAAATGAATTTATGTAGTATATTCCGACTAGAACGTCCATGTTTAAATATGTAATGTATTAAATATGTATGACTGTTAAGACTGTACAGTCTCTCTACCGTCTGGGCATGTATTTCAATGAATGAATTGTTAATATTGAGTTTTATTATTCCCAAATAATTTATATGTTTCGCTTCCGCACATGAAAAGTTTTTAAAAAAAGAACAAAAAGTTTTACAAGAAAAAATTTTTACGAAGGAAAATCAAAGTACGACGCTCGATGCCTGCTGGACGCAATTGGGCGTCGGGCGGGTCGTTACACACTTCGCCAAGTTTTTGGCGTTGAATTTACCCTCCTGAGCTTACTATAGAGCCACAATTCGAAGGAGATGCTTGTCTTAACTCGGACAGTGTCAATGTCTGGCAATGTTCTCATTCGAGCTCCGATGTTGGGCTCCCCGGGCTTGATTTGTATTGATAGTTTGGCGGCGGTGCCTGTCTTAACAAGGTCGGAACTTATAGTTGTGTATTTTATTCCCTTATAATTTTTATATTTCAAGATGATTAATCTTGTTACAATTTCTTTATCATATTTTGGAAGCAGTAATAGGATTTCCTTGATAAAATCCCAAGCAAGAGAATTGTAAATCTCTAGAATCTTTTTTGGCTTAAAGCCTAGCATTTCATGTAACCTAGCCAATTAGTACACATTTGTTATATATTATAGTATATTTACTAATAATTAATAAGGATAATTTTAATATTAATAATTTTTTAAGTTTGAAAGAGATTCATTTGAGTGTGCAAATTTTGTCTCACATTAGTAAGCCAAGCTTCTAGTGATAAGGGTCGTCAATGGGCCGGGTCGGTCCGGGCTTGGGTTGAGCTTGATGGACTTTGACTGGTCAATGGGTCAGGTTAGACCAGTCTATGTGCCAGAAAGATGAGACCCAAGCCCTGTCCACGGACCTTAAGAGACATGGGTCTAAGGGCCAGGTCGGGCTTGGGCCTACGAGCCTTTAAATAATTTTTTTTTGAAATATATTTTATTCCAAATTAAAAGACTAAAAATATCAAAAATAAAAAAATTAATACGTAATTACATGAAATCATTCATAGATATTGATTCTTTACATATAAAATAAAAAATATTATAAAAAATTAATACCTTCGAGGTGGATCACTGGTCTAGCCACGGGTCGGGCCTTCTGGTTGGGTCATGGGCCGGCTCACAGACTTAAAAATTGGACCCAATCGTAATCCATACTATCCTGAGGTTGGGCTCTCTGAGCCTATGGACCGGGACAAAACTCATTGGGTCGGGCCGCGAGATTTTTGATGACCCGTATCTATTGGGAGTGACTCTCACTAAGGTAAACTCCTTGTGCAAGTGATTCTCTTTTTATAAGAGAAAGTTTGTCCCACATTACTTAGTTAAATGTTTGAGTAAGAAGAACTCTCCTATAAGTAGGAGAAGTCTTATTATTTTCTCCTCAAGTTTTGAGATTCTTCATTAGAAGAAACTCATAATTTTATTTTAATATTATATATATATATATATGTATGTATGTATACATAAAAGAGAATAAAAAGAGAGATTTTAGTTTAAAATTTAAATTAATGATAATAATAATTATTTTAATTAATGTCTATTTTAATTATCGTTTAATTTAACATGCGTTGTTTCGCTTTAGTTTTTGTCCGTTGGGACTTCGTCTTGGGGCATCTTTTGTTTCTCAATGAATAGAATCAGAGAAAATTCGAAATACACACAAGTGAAACGTTTTCTCTATGTATACTTCTTCATTATTTTTTTATATTCTTTATTATTCTTTTATTTTCAGGTTATATTTTGATCATAAATTATTAAGGAGTGTTTCCTTAATTAATCTTTAATGACATTGTATCCTTGAGATATAATTTTCAAGAGTCCATTTGCACCATAGTGAGAAAATTAATATCTTAAAGATAGCATCCTGGATGTGTGTTGCCTAATTCTTAATTTTCTACATTCTAATTTTTTATTTTTTTAAATTTTTTTATCATTTTCCCATGACAACTTTTCATAAGATAACCACACTTTTGAAACCCTCCCAACTACTTCTATGTCATCCTTTTCCATTTGGGGAAGAATCACATTTTGTTACGAAATTAGTAATTGTGAGCACTATGTCAAAAAAAAGACCACTTCTTAAGTGTATTCGTTAGAATTTTATAACATAAGAACTATAAATATCAAATAAGAAATATATTGCATGCATATATGAAAAGATACATTACTACAAAATAAAGAACAAATTAAAAAGTATAATAATTTAAAAAAAGTGTTGCTAGTTTGAGAAAAATGAAGGAGAAATAAAGGGATGTTTTAGTTTTTTTTTGTGTGTGAGTTTGTTTGGATCTACCCCAAATTGAAGATCTAGTCCCATTTATGGAGCCAAAGCCCAGATGAAGCCCAGATGAATAGTAACCACTATTGGGCCCAAGCCCATGCCTAAGCCTAAAAAAACAGCCCAAGATAAGGCCAGCCCATATGAATAGTAAACTCTAATTGAATTCATATGCTCGTATGAATTATGAGGCCATGATTGTTAAGGAAGGAATAGAGATACAGCTCTGACATAAGCTGTCAGATGAAAGGCTGGCAGAGGCGGCCAAATAGAGGCTCCTCCTTCCCCGAAGTCTCAAATGGAGGCAGTATCGCTCATTCCATGAGCTCATATTCTCTTCTCCATGGCGATAAATACAGAGGATGCGACAGTGAGACGCAGTGGGCAAGATGTAATCCTGGTGGTTACCGGGGCACATAGCATGTTTGCTGTGTCAGAGAGGGCTTAGTAAGAGGGTTGGTTTGGGGGGAGTGCTAGTGTGCTGGTGAGAGCACGAGAGCA
>CM018909.1:11792428-11794928 GCA_009663005.1 Actinidia chinensis | reverse complement strand
ATTATTTTTATTTTTATTTTTATAAAAAAACTTTTTTATTTTTTGAAAACAGAAAAACTTTTTTTTCTGAAAAAACAACTGTATTTTTTAAAACATTTTTTAAAAAGAAAAGTATTTATTGTAGAAAAAAATTATTTTATTTTTTGGATTTGAATTTTGAATCGGATTCGGATTTATTAGTAATAGGATAGGATAGGATCGAATTTTCTCGAATTAATCTGAATGCGATCCATTGACAGACCTACTTCAAAGTAAGGGTATAGTTAATAGATTATTTTGTTTATTATTGTCTATTACTTATTTGTATTTTCAATTGTTTATGATTTTCTATGCCAAACAAACAATATAAATTAATTTCTGAAATAGATCTATGTCAAACTAAATGCCAGAAAGTAAATTCATTTTTAGAAAATACTTTCTTCAGAAAGCATTGTGCAAACAAAATATTTTCACCCGAAAACAAGCATAGCGTTATTCTTATTTCATCCAAATGGTCGAATTTGAAATCACATTCTTATTTCCCTTAAATTTCTTGACATCCAAACATGGCCTAGAATTAAAAAATGAAAACACTCTTATCCAATATAAAATTTACAAGACAACTTCATAACGATAACTCTCTCGAAATTGCAGTGGTTTGCATCTTTCGTGTACGTAAGTTTAACGTTTATCAGATGAAATTGTTTTGTTTTTTTTTAAATTTCTAGGAATTGTTGTAGATCATTCCAAATGAAGATATTTGTGTAAGTAAAATATGAGAGGACTTTGGCCAGAAATTCATGGGAATTTTTTTTTAAATACTATATAGCAAAATCTGAATGCCAAAACTTTATTTAACCAAATTAGACAAAAATACCCCTATTACTTTTTACATTTCCTCATCTTTTCTCACTACACCCTTTACGATCACTACCAACTCTGACGGCTTGCGGCTCCTCTAGCGAAAACTTTTTAAACCGGTCATGGCGATCGACAATCACTTTACGGCTAGTTGCGGTCGACTTATCTGGCGACAAATGTATAGTGAAATTTTACTATTTGAATATGTTGGAAACGATAAGATATCTCTATTCGAAATTAGTGATATTTTTTCAACAGAGAAATTTATTTGTCTGATGGCGGTAATTGTGATGGTACTGAGAGTAAATTTCTTTCAACTGTGACATTTATCTGTTTGACGGCGGCGGTAGCGATTGTTGGTCATGCTGAGAGTATAATTTAAAATAGTAAAATTTATATGTCAAGTGGCGGCAGCAACAACGACAACCCTGGTGGTGATGATGATGTGTTAACATTTTTTGATTAAACAGTTAATAAAAAAATATTTATAATTAAAATAAAAGTAATTTTATCTACACAAAAGTTTCTATTAAAATTAGATGACTTTTAGCAATAAAAACTCATAAAAACATGAACTTCAATATCCCAAAACAGTTTTGGGCCTACTAATTGTTCCAATATGATATCCCAATTTCTCAAAAAATAATATTATATTTTCAATTTTCTCGACAAATTCTCTTAGTTAGAATTTATATATCCTTACATTCTCAAAGTTAAAATCCTAACTCCTTGTATGTGTCACTTATTTGCTTCAAATTTCTTACCAGTAATTTTTAGAATCAATCCATATAGAGAACTCTGCCACCACTTTAATTGAGTCCTTAACAGAGACAGTAAAATTAATCTCCGAATTAGTCTGTCCTCTAAATTCGATATCGAATTATCAAAAATGTCGCATGCTTGTCTTCTATAGTTCTACCGGAAGATACTTCCCTTCCTGGACAATATTTAATTATCTATATGTTCTTAGTCAACATATCTAGATATTACTCAAAATATTCGGTCATATGGTTCCAATTATTAGATTCGGTCTACTTATCATGGGATATGCTGGAGATTGGCCTGCATTTATGAATCAAAGTGCTAAATATAAATAAAAGGTTTCGTAAAATAAAAGTAAGGGTAAAATATATAAATAACTCCTAAAGTATTTATTTTGTGTTACTTTAGTCCTCTAAATTCTAATTTTATCAACTCTTTCTTAAGATTTTCATTTTGATTCAAATTGGTGCAATTTTAAACGGAGCGCAGGAAGGGGACCCCTCTTCCCCTCCCCCCTGGTTAATATAAATATTTATGTTATACACTAATAATTCATAAAAGGAATCATATATTGTCTCAATTGATTCTGGCTATAATTTCAATTACCATCCTTAAACACGATTAATCTGTTGCAATGACAGAATTAGACTGATAGAGACTTATTAGGAATGATGATTCACTAGTAATACCTAAGTTAGTCCGATGCAAGTTTTTGAATGTTTGAAAAAATATTCACCAAATTACTCAAACAGTGGAATTAGGAGATTATAAATCACATTTTTATTCTCCTTTAAAACTCATATCATCTAAATATTGCCTTACGATATTTAGTGATAGAGTTGACAAAATTCAAAAGCTTGGGGATCAAAGTAACACGAAACACATATTTTAGAAGCTA
>CM018909.1:11729928-11734928 GCA_009663005.1 Actinidia chinensis | reverse complement strand
TTTTTGGTTTTGATACATACAAATCTCAAAGAAGCCCTTATAGTAATCCCAATACTTGAAATTTGAGGGACTTTTCAATTTCATGGCTTTGAGGCAGAAAGATCAAGACCCCACTTACTGGTGAAAATAGTTAATAATTTTTCTTTTTCTTGATAAATGCATTTTAGTATAATATATAGAACTTGCATTATCTTTAGGATTTTCCTGGTATGGTGAATTCCATCTTTCAGTTTTTGGAATCTGGATATTTTCAAAATAAATTCGATGTTTCCCTTATTGAATCCTACTCTGGAAAGGATTAAGATACTTGGCTCTAATTTGGGGGCCCAAGGATTTCTCAATCAATGGTAATCTTCCTGCTCAATATAACAATATCACGGGAATAATTTTTTCGAATATATTCATCATCCGTTCTTACCATCAATGTTGGCTACAGTCTCCTTATTAGGAGTTTTTGCTTCTCCTTATTATTAGGAGTCTTTCTGCTTTGATTTTCTGGTGAGAAGGAGGTGATGATGAACCACCAATTGTCCACCCCTCTTGAAAAATTCGCTTTAGGGAAATTACCATAGTAACCCCTCATCCCATCATTAAAGGGATAAGAAGATATTCTTCCCGGGTACCCTTGTTGGGAGTGATATGTCCCTATTCCTCTATTAGCATCTGCAAAAAGATTAACCATGCAAACAGATTTGGCTAATTGATTTTAGATCAGCAATTTTACTTCTATATGAGTAACGACCATTTATCCGAAGCCTTGAATAAGAATCATCATTAAATCAAGAACAGTATTCTGTTTTACACCAATCTAATAATTGTTTGCTGCAAGAGCATTATTTCTCTTAAAATAGATTTAATTTTGTTTTTCTTCTTGGTTTTCATTAATCATAAGAAAACATAAGAAAATCAATATGCTTTAATATTCTTGAATTATAATTAATTTTTCATCTTTTCCTAGCTTGTCGACCTTATCAATCCAATGGAAAAGCCTCCACTATTAATCGGCTTTTATATATCATATGAATAGGGATTATTTTCCCTTTCTCAATTGTTTTAAATCATAAAACTGAACTGCTCTATCAGCTGGCTTCAGTTGTTCGGATTCTTTTATTTAATTTTCTGATATTTTCAGACTAATCATTAATAACAGATAATTTTTAGCTTCTTTCTTCATTAAAGCAGAAATTGAGATTCCATTATCAATAACATTCATTCATATAACTGAATATTTGCACCTTTCTCCAAAAGCTTTTCATTGCTTTTGCTTCCAGGTTTTCAATTTGTTGACGAATCTTATTCAATTTCTTCCTTTGTCGATCATTTATCATAATGATCTTTATTGGATTTGTATTACAAATCTATTATTTTTCCTTTTAATGCCATAATTGCCATTATGTTTATACTCACATTCATTTGATAACTGAAATAGTACCCTTGAATATTTTTGGAAGACAAAGAATAATTATTCTTTGTTCCAAAATAGTATTTTCTCTCAGAATTTTAATTCATTTTCTGACATGATTGTCACTAATCAGTATACCCTTGTAAAAATTCCCTGGTAGAAAATCATGGAGAGAATTAGAATCTCCTTTGATATAATCAATTTCAAAGTCCAAAGAATAATTCTCTTGCCATCTTGCAAATTTTTGGTTTTGAGCAGGTTTTTAATATCTTTTTTCAAAATTTGTTTTAACTGCAGGCAGTCAACTCTCAATATGAAAGTTTGATTTAATATCATCTTTAAATTTAGAACTACATTTAACCACCAGAAGCATTTCTTTCTTTATTGTGATACATTTATTTGTCCGATTTCCACATTTTCTGAATTAAAACGAATTAATTCTTCTTTTTTATTTTCAGGATTAATTTTGTTTTTAAAAATTCCACCATAACCAATATTGAGCATCAGTCTCAACAACCTTCTTCCAATGGTTTTGGGCAAGAGATAAGCAGGAAGCTATTTTACCTTTATTTTATTTTTGAACGCCTTGCTATGCTCTTCAGTCCCATGGGGACTGATCTTTTTTCATCGTGAATATAAGATTGTGATGCTCTTGTGCCAGATTAGGCTAATAATCCGAAATATAATTTAAACTTCCAAAAATCTTTGATTGAGTTTTTTTTTTTCCTTATTTCATTAGGAAATTTAGAAGCAAATTCAATACTTCGTCTATATGAATTTATTTTTCTTTGTTACTATTATGTCCCCAAAAATCTTTACTGTAGTTTGAAATAAATTTCTTTTTGGGCTTGATAAACCCAACCATTTCTTTTATTTAACCAACATCCTTTAAATTAAAATATTTAAATGTTAAAGTGTTGATCAATATTTTTCCAGAGAATATTAAAAACATCATCAATATAGACAATAGAGAAATCCGAATTGGATAAAAATCTCATTCATTAATTTTGAAATTCGAAGGGGCATTCCTTCAGACCAAACTGCAAACATTCCCTTCAAATGCCCAAATGGACACGAATGCTGTTTTATATCTTATCAATTCATTATTTGGAAATCTGCCCAATATCCAGATTTTTAAATCACATTTGAAAAATATTGTTGCAGAATTTAAAATCTGTCCTAATAAATCATTTTTTTAGGAATAGGAAAAATACCTTATCCAGCTTTAAAACAGATTAGAGGTTTATAGTTACTCACTATCTAGAACACCTCTTTCTTGTTCCAGCAGCTTTAATAACATAAAAAGCTGTGGCAGCGCCAAGGAGAAGAGGCTTTTTCTTATTAACTGTTTTTTCCCTAAATGTGGATTTCTTTTTTACAAAAATCTAAATAATCTTGTTTCCTTTGTGCCGTCTGGCCTTAGTGGAATGAACCTGTCATCAAAATAATTTTCGTAGGGAAAGAAATAATATGCTTCTTCTATCCCAGAAGGCATTAGGAATTCGCTACAACAAACAGTTTTTATGACAATTGTTCTAATAACTGTTTGTAATTTTTATTTTTTAGAGATATATCCTGTAATTGTTTGTTCAATAGAGATTTTATAAATTTCTTCTTTTAAGAAATTTATCTGTTTCTCTTTTTAAATATATGTTATCAATTAAGCTCATTAATAGCTTTTTATTAGGTTGTAATATGATTTAAATATACAATATGTTGGATTCTGTATAGTTCAATATATTCTACTAGAATCAATTTTATCATTGGCATTATCATTGATGAAAAATAGGAGTACTAATATGATCTCCTCAGAAGATAAATCTTTTACCATTAGAAAAGCATTAGGGATACTATTCCCTTATTGCAAATCTGTGCATTATTTAAAATTTAGATTTATATTCATATTTCTTACCACTAGCTTTGAAACCAATTTGGTAGTGCCCTTTTCAAAATATTGACTATGAATTAATCCTTCTTGGATACATTCAGTCTGCACCACTATCGATTAGTGCAATTGCATTTTCAATATAATTCAATTTGAACCAACTAAATCAATTTTAAACATAACCATTTTTTGTATAAACTTGGTTCATAATTCAATAATTCAGAAGAAGTTTGATCTTCTTCTTTGCCTTTTCTTTCTTATCTTGTATTAATAAGTTCTTGTCCTTTTATAATTTGAGACAAACTATTAATATGAAAACCTAATTCCAGTAAGTTTTTCTATCTGTGATAGCATCTTTTTCCCAAAAAAAAAATAAGAGCTTATTTCTGATTTAGAGTATTTATTTCTCTTTTTAAATCATTAATTTGACCTGGTTTAGAGACTATCTTATTCTCTATTCTTCATATACTTCTTTTCAAGGAATATCCTGATTAGTGATTAACCCTGGCTATTTACTGTCGGTTTAATCACTAGATTCCCCTTGTATTCAGGGATTTTAATAATTCTTTTTCAATTATTATCAGAAAGTTTGTTCTATAAAATCAGAACATTTTTCTGATCTCAGAAAGACCTTGATAACTAAGGTTATTAACCTTTTCAAATACTTTAAGATGATTATTTGAAGTAGAACAAAAACAATTTTCTTTGTGCTGGAGCTTCATCACTAGCAGAGTTATAATCTTCCTAATCGCATTTCAATTCATCATCAGAAGAGTTTCACAATCTGAAGCTTCTTCCTCTTCTTGATTCTGATTCTGATTCAGAAGAACTAACTATTTTTTTTAAACAAAAAAAAAAAATTCAGTAGTTTTTGACTTAATTTTAGATTTTAATTCGTTATCAATTTTCAAATTATTTTTAATTTTTGTTTCACCTATATTTAGTGGAATAATGTCCCTGGTCTTCCACATTTATACATATTATATCTCTCTTCGTAACTTATTAAGTCGTTAGAAAAGATTTCTTATATTTTTTCTTTACTATAATTTTCCTTGATGGTTTATAAGTCTTATGTACTTTTATGACCCTTCTTAGGTTTTCCTTATGTAAAATGTTTTAGAAACATGTTTTCTAATGTTTCTTTTCATATTTTATCTCTTATGAGATTTATTGAGTATTATAAGCAGGTGGAATATCAACTGCAAAATTGGATCTCAGAATTGGCCTAATTCCTTTCTACTATTTCTATTTTGATGTTTAATTTCTTTCTGTATTTCCCATCATTACAGAGTTTAGTCCTTCTTTTATAACGCGGCAATTAATTGTCCATAGGTATCATTATCAAAATTGCTAGGACCTTTATCATCCTGTAATTCAATTCTTACCCTTTTCAGCAAATAATTTGAGAAACCATCTATAAATTAGCATTCCAATAAGCCATGAAGCATCTTTTCTTCCATCACTTTTGCTAAAAAGACATCTTGTACATCTAAATGGGCTAAAGAGACACAATTCATAATTTTAGATTTTGCAAAGTATCTCTGGCTTCAGTATTGCTACTTGATAGTGCCACAAAAGTGTAAAAACATAGCTTTATAAGGGTATAGATATAATCACAAGCTTTTTGATTTCTATCCCTTCATCAGTCATTTATGTTTTTACCGAAGTTAAAATTTTATTTCTTCTGCTTTGTTGAGAAAATTTTCCCACCAT
>CM018909.1:11712428-11714928 GCA_009663005.1 Actinidia chinensis | reverse complement strand
AACGAATTGGTTGGGGATCTTTTGGAGTATTTATAAGAGCACCGCCTAAAGTGCTTTTATTACTTACCTTATTTCTTAAGAAGATGCTAGTGGGTAACTATGTAATCTTATTTGGTATAAGGACTTTGCTGGTTAATTGTTCTATGTACGGGATGCAGGTATAAACCAGTCCAATAAATAAAATCCTAATATAACTCTCCATAATAAGGAAAATTTGATGAAACGGATGTCATTGTATGCAATTTCTGATAAAACCATGCCGAGGTGAACCCTGGTGTAATTTAACTAGTCTAATTGTTAAAAGTGTTCCCAAATTTCAGGTCAAATTTTCATACATATTTATCAAAATGATGAAAACAATACTTGAATTAATTTTTTGTCTGTGCATAGCACGGGGTCGATGCTAGTCAAAATGAACTTAAAAATTAAATTTTGTTATTAAATTTAATAAATTTATTATAAAAAATTATTTATTTATTTATTTTAAAACATCACTATTTATTCATAAACTACTGCCCCTAGAAATTTTTTTAATAAGCAATTTTTAAAAAAAATTGGCCATGTATTTACTATTTTTTAGTATTTATTGTAAAAGAAAATCATAAATTTGAAAAACAATTGATTTTATAATAAAAATTAACTAAATAGGTTTTTTTTAAGCAAAAAACAATATCTATTACTTTCAATTGCGTGTTGAGCAAAAAAATATATAAAAGCCTTAAAAATAAGAGCAATTTTGTCATTTTTGTCACAATTAGTGTTAAGAAGAATCTTAATAATAATTTCTGAAGTAAAGAAAGTCAGTACTATTTTAAAAATTATAAAAATATGACTATTTTTGATAAAAATCTTAGGAAAAGTCGGTAAAATTTACCCAAAAAACAAATACTTGTTAAGGGCCAATTGTTGTTAAACGGGCCACATTAGCTGACCCATGGCCTTTTTTGACATATATCAAAGTGGTCCACGAAAAAGTACCCATAAAAGGTGTTCCCAATAAAAAATTGTTTGGATGAAGTTTTATTTGGAACTTGATTTTAGATAAGTTTTTGAAAAACGTTACCTATTATTGAGCAAAATATATTCTAGAAAATTATTTTTTGCAAACAAAACTGAAATAAGATATGAAAACGATGAGTATTTTAGTTTTAAAAAAGATTCCTTTTATTTTTAATTCTTTTTATTTGTAATAAATAAAAACAAGGAATATATTTATTACTTTCTTGAAGCGAACATAAAAATTATAAAAAAATTAATTTGTAATCAAGTAAACTCAAAAATATATTTTATTACAATGAGTTTTTTTTTTTCCATTAGTTATTTTTTTCCCTGAATTCAATTACTTTTTTTTTTTCGTTTTTGAGTGAGTCTAGCTAAGAGTGACTAAAAATCATAAAAAATACTTGGACCAAATTTGGAAACAATAACTAATAGGGAAAAAATCTAAAAAAAAAAAAAATAGTGATTCTGAAGAAGCTTTAAAGTGGAAGGAGGTCTTGTGATATTAGATAAAAAAAATAACAATAATATTTTTCAGATACATCCTTCTCATCATGTGAAAGTTCTTCACGTATTTGTAGTAGACAAAAGAATGATTCTAATTTTCACACGCAATTTTTCTCTACCATTCCTTTGTTCTATTGAGAGAAAAGAATGATTCTAATTTTCAAACCCAATCTTCTCATACTTTTCCATTGTTCTATAATTCTAATTCTCACACCTACTTTTTCTAGATGTTACTCGATTAGCCCATTCCTATGTATCTTCTCTCGGCCTTTTTTATTTACTCCTAACGTCAAGAATAGAGGTGTGAATTGGGTTGGGCTGACACGAGTACGATACTTTAAAAACATTGACACGATACAATATAATTATAATGAGCAAAATGATTGGCAGCACATAACGTTTATATAACCAAATCTTGAATGATTTTAGATTTTGATACATTAAACTCATTAATTAAAAAAAATTAATCATTGCACATACGATACAAGGCACGAATAGCCGGTCAATAGACCATTCTGGACCTAGGTACGTTTTTATCAAACGAACACGACACATCATGAAGCACATTAACACACACAAAAAAATGGGGCAGGCTGGCATGCGTAGACACTGAAAATTTCAAACGAATTAATCACCGTTTGATTGATCTACTTTTTCTTTACCTAGTGTTGTTATTCATTGTACTTTATTAGAACTTGGCGATTAAATCTTATTATTTGAATTTAAGAAGGTATGGGTAAAAGGGGAATGCTAGTATATTTTACTTATCAAAAGTGAAAAGTAGATAATTTTTTTAGGGACTACCAAAAAAAGAATAGTGGACAATTAAAAAGGGAGAAAAGGAATATATTTAAAAAATTTTTTTTTTTAAAAACAATAACATTCATTAATTTTTTTTCATACTTATTCATTTTTTTTATTAAACAAAAAATAATTTTTAAATTCCGAAACGATTATACGCGTCCTTCTAATATTCATCCCTCAAAAGTGCATT
>CM018909.1:11659928-11669928 GCA_009663005.1 Actinidia chinensis | reverse complement strand
TCAAATTCTAATTATTTCAATAAATGATACATATAAAAAATTAATCCAACTAATCTAAAGATCACGACGAACGAGTGTAGCGCAATACATACACAAGTAATGTAAGTAACCTTAATTTCATATATGCATAAAATTATGTTATGTTATTCAAATCAAATCCATGGATTAGATAATAATTTTTTGAAAAAATTTTGTATGTATATGCTTATGTAACATATGTTTCTACATTTCGGAAAGGTACTTAGCCGGCATACCCCGACTCAAAGGTGTGTGAAAGTATGTTATCAAACCCGACTAACGGCGGGAGATCATAGTGCATAATGTATGCTTTAAGAATTATGTTGACTCAAGTATAGTCAAACTACATGTACAAGAATGAATTTTGAATAAATTATTGCGAAAAATTAAATGTTTTATATTTATTTACGCTATGTATGTTATACGCATCTATCATGATATTTTTCTTACTTTGGAAATGATATTGAATATTTGTTAGAGATTATGGTTAAACGCTAAATAATCATACTTAGGAACATTGTTTCTGACAATATTTCAGAAAACAAAGATAAGTAATTGGAGTAGAGTAATAGAACCACATTTTAAAGGTCTCACAATGTAAACTTTAAGATAGGTTAAATCATGTCATGTAACAAGAACAATATATTTGAAGTTATCTATCCGGACCAAAATATGTCCGAGATCTTTTGAATATATAATGTATGTAATTATGTATGAATGATATGATAGGTACAGTCTCTCTACCAAAATAGGCATGTATTTGAATGAAAGAATTCAACAGTGAATTTCTATTGACTCTAAAAATAAATGTACACATTTCGCTTCTGCACACTAAAAAGAAAAGAAAAAAATTTGAAGGAAAAAGGACCACGGAATTGGCGTGACGCCGTCTGGCAGCGCGTGGGCATAAGGGGGTTGTTACATAAAATCATCAAAACATGGAGGAATATCCATATATACCTCATCTTCCAAATCACCATGTAGGAAAGCATTTTTTATATTAAATTGGTGAAATTCTCAATCCTTATTTGCAGCTAAAGAAAGTAGAATTCTTACAAAATTTATTTTAGCAATTGGTGCAAAGATCACCTAACAGTCCACCCAATATTTCTGAGTATACCCTTTTGCTACAAGTCTTGTCTTGTATCTCTCAATAGAAATATTAGTATTATGTTTTATTATTAATACCCATCTGCACCACATTGTCTTTTTTCCGCTAGGCAAGTCAACCAACTCCCAGGTATGATTTTTATGAAGAACTTTTGTCTCTTCAATCATGACTGACTTTCATTTTGGGTCAGTGAGTGCATGTTGTACATGATTAGGAATAGAGATATATGATATTTTCGAGATATATATTTGGTAAGTAGGAGACAAACAAGTGTATGACATAAAATTAGATATAGGATATTTAGTACATGACCTAACCCCTTTACGAATAGCAATAGGTGCATCTAAATCTGTGAATTCAAGGGTAATAGAAATGGATTACCTGAACCTTCAACCAGAGACAATGATTATGGTGGTAGAGTTGTAGTGATCTTATCTTTCAATCTATTTCGCTCATACACTAGTAGTGTTTATCTTTTTTTTCAATTTTATCTTACCATCTTTCGAAACTAATTTAGCTTATGACACTTTCGATTAGATCATACTAGAGGAAAAACATATATTTCTTCCTCATTTTCATCTTACAAGATACCACTTTATCTTGAATCTCCCCATCAAGTGTTAGTTGACTATATGAAACATAAGGTTGGGATTCAAAGAAAGTCACATCCATAAACACATATAATTTTCTGGAAGGGGGATGATAATATTTATACTCTTTTTGAGTATGAGAATAACCTACAAACACTCATTTAAGAGAACGTGAGTCCAACTTCTCACGGACTGAATTATGATGTCGAACAAAACAGATACATTCAAAGACTCAAGAAGAAATAGAAAAAAGAGAGGAAGATTTGGAAAGAATCTCAAGTGAAGATTACTTACCAAGAACATGAGTATGAAAACAATTAATAAGATAAGAGACAGTTAAAACTGCATGTTCTTAATAAGTTTTTGGAATACTCATTGAAAATAATATAAACCTAAAACCTTCAAACAAATGATGATTCTTGCGTTTAGCCACTCCATTTTGTTGGGGAGTATCAACGCAAGAGGTCTGGTGATAAATGCTATTAGAGTCAAGATAAGGACTAGTTATCATATTCTTTTTCATTATCAGACCGAAAAGTTTTAATTTCAGTACCAAATTGAGTCAAAATCATTTTATGAAAAATTTGAAACATATAACACACCTCCTTTTTTTTCTCAAGTAATTAAATCCAAGTAGTACGAGAAAAATCAATCAATAAATGTGATAAACTATTTATACTCAGTAAAAGTGATAGTTCTTGAAGGACTCCAAATATTGGAATTCACAATTTAGAAAGGAGCCTTTATTAATACAAAAACTTTAGGAAAAAGGACAAGATTGTGTTTGCCAGTTCCACAGATAACATTGAATAACGAAGTAGAACTACTGGGGTAATAAAGAGGGAAATAAATGTTTTAGATCAAATGAAATAAGGAAGGTCCAAGTCACGGTGCCAAAGCCAACTTTTCTCAGGCAGAGGAGATAAATAGATGTGTTGTTGGTATGAGAGAAAATGTTAATCTTTTTTCTTCTCTTTTTTATTATTACAAAGTCAGTGTACATATATATAAGCAAAGCTAGTCTATATAGAAACTACAAGTCTATAATTTCGGCTACAAATAATTAAGTCCAATGTTGACCCTGTAATTAAGGGATTGATTCTGTGATTCTTCCTTTAACAAAGCCGCTCACGGTCCTCAATTCACACCTGCATTCATGACTCTTCCTTTCACAGCTTCAGCAAGTTTCAATTCACACGCCAACACTCCCCTCAGTTGGTAACGTATATATCAACGCGTCACCAACTTGGTCTATTGATTGTAGAATATTTACTGCACACTGCCTTCGTAAGAATATCCCTGCTAGTTGGTCTTTAGACGTTCACATAAGGAAACTGATGAATCTTCGCATCGAATTTTGTTTGATGAAATGTCGATCTACTTCCACATGCTTTCGTTCGATCATGTTGTACAGGATTATGGGATGATATCAATTGCCTGCTTTATGTCCAAACAATTTTATCTAATTTTAGCTCGAGTTTGAAGAAAAAACCAATTCCGTTAACAGTCTTCTAAGCCCACGTAATTTCCACACAGCCCTTAAGGCCATTCCATTCCACGAAACTCAGCTCAGCCTAGATAGTGCATACCTTTTTGTTTTCTTTTGCGCCTCCAAGTTACCAAGTTTCCTCCAACAAAGGTGAAGTTAAGCTGAGGTGGATTTCCGATCCAGATGTTCCCTGCCCAATCTGCATCTATATAATCCTCTACTCTTAGTGGTCCGTCTCTTTGGAGAACACATGAGCCCCTTTCCATGGGAGAACTTTAGATACTTACAATCTGTATGACGCACTCAGATGATCTTCACTCGGACACGTGCAAATAAATTGGCTTACACAACGTAACTGCATCTGCAAGTCAGGCCGTGTGTGAGAAAGATAAAGTAAGCTTGCCTACCCAGTCTTTAGTACCTCCCTCTATCTTCGGACTTGGTTTGCATATTCCCAAATTTTTATGATTTGGAATTATTGAGTATTGCAGTTTACAATCTAACAATCCAACCTCTGTTAAAAGGTCTAGAATATATTTCTCTGAGATAGGAATATCCCTTGGTTTTTGATCTATGACTTCAATTCCCAAAAAATATTTGAGTCCTCTAGATTCTTCATTTCAAACTCAGATGCAACTGCTCCTGAAGTCTCAACTATTCCTTTCCTCTGAATCATCTCGTGAATAATCATTCAGCTACAAACTATCAAAGCAGTCACTTTTTACCTTGTTTGTATTTCCAAGAACAATGGGGAGTTGATCAAGTTCCTTTGGCTGGAACCCTACTTTCTCATTGCTGTATCTGAATCTCCCAAACCAAGCTCGAGGCGATTGCTTCATGCCGTATGGTTCTTTGTCAATTTGGCAAACTGCTTGACTTCTGTGTTGGCTCTGATATCCCCTGGAGGAATATCCTATAAATCTCTTCTTCTAGATCACCATGTCGAAAAGCATTCTTTACACTCAACTGTTTTAAAGGCCAATCAGATTTGCTGTAAGTGGACAACACTACTCTCACCTTGTTTAGTTTGCTACGGGTGAGAAAGTCTCCTGATAGTCAACTCCGTATGTTCTGCGGAATCCTTTTGCTACAATCTTGCCTTGTACCAGCTCAACAACTGTTCCATCTGCCTTATATTTAAGCGACAACACCCCACTTGGACCCTACCGTCTTTTGCCCCTTCAGGTAGAGTGACAGTAACCCAGTCTATTTTTCAATACGCCTCCATCGCCTCATTTCATATGAGCTGGACCCATTTAGGAGTCTGTCATCGCTTCAACATCAACACTCGTAGGAATTTGACATGAGGAGAGTTCATATGCCGAAGCCTTTGAGAGGTTCAGGAAGTCTTCTGTAGATAACATAGTTGGCAAAAGTGGGTATTTCGAGCCCTTGGCCTTCCATATCAGGAGAGATCTGTCTGGAGGTTGCCTCGGTTATGCCTATATGTTACTTATAGCCCACAAGAATATTGTTAGCTAATAGAGGTGTACTTGGAGAGTTTTAGTAGGGAGCTTACCCTCAGAGTATTCTCAGGAGATGGGTCTGTGGATACTGTGTGGCGAAGGAGGGGGTATTGCTTTCTGCTTGCAGAGGTCGGCTCTGCTTCTCATTGGTTTTAATCACTGTCCTCCTCAATTACTGATGGTAGAAACACAGTCTCGCATCAGGAATAAGACAATAGGCTTCATCCAACCATACCAGTCTACCTCAGCCAATTCAACTCTTCACTTCTTTCTTAGATTCCCCCTAAGAGGAAAGTGGATGTGGTAGCAGGGAAAAAATCTCTGATTCCAAACAGGACGTCCTTGTCACATAGGTACGATGGTTAAGTCGGATCTAGCACGGTATCCTTTTTATGTTGGACCATATCCCAAAAACAGAATCGAAAAACGCACAAGTGTCAAGTTTTTGGTGGCGTTGATCTTTGTAAGTACAAAAGCAACGCACAAGACTTGAGATGGAAGCAATTTAATGCGTAAGGTAGAGAAAAGAGGCAGTTGGATAAGCCCTGGATAGGAGTCTGAGCTAAGAGTTTTAGAAGGCATTCGATTATAAGGTAAACCCTGTATTGACAAGCATTCAGTCCAAAAACGAGTCCGGTACATTAGTCCCCAAGGAGAGCGCTCGAGCATCTCCAAGAAATGTCGATTTTTCCTCTCGGTCATGCCATTCTTGTTTGCGGTGTGGATTGCAAAAAGTTTTCATGAAGCCAAAGCCATGGTTGGTGAAATACGTGGAATTCTTTATTCACATACTCTCCGCCATTATCATAGCGAAGTATGCGAATCGTACAGAGAACTGGATTTTAAAACCATCTTATGAAAATGAGCGAAAAATTGAAGAAACTCATCTTTATTTTTCATCAGATACAACCATGGTCATCCGAGTACAATCATCCACAAAAATCACAACCATCGAATACCAGACAAGTAGTTTTTGGGAGATGTGACCCTACACATCAAATGGATCAGCTCAAAGGATCTGACTTTATTCAAACTCAAGGATAAAGTAACCGATGAACTTTTACTAAGATGCATTTCCTCGCATTTAAAATCCAAATTCGACTGACCCGAAAATAAAGTAGGAAAAACAGGTTTCAGATAACCAAATAAGATGTCCTAACCGATAAAATGCCACCACCAAATGTTTCGCTTTGTTTCGATTACTGATACTACTCGCATGATTAGCTCGACCAAAGCCAAAATCTTCCATATATTAGAGCCCCCCCCTTTTATACCAAGCCCAATTATCTCCTTGGTGAGAATATCCGGAATCAAACAAAATGTAGGATAAATTAGAACAGCACCATTTAACTTCTTTTGTGACTTGGCTCACTAACAATAATTTATGTGACAATGATGGTACTAGAAGGTATTGGTCAAGGAGAGGGCTGGTGATATCTCCTGACCAGCCCCTTTTAAAAACCAGAGATATTTCCCCATTAGCATAGCAATGCTAGTACGTCGAGGAGAGATCGTTCTGAAAATCATTGGCATCATATGTCCATTTGTTCTGTTTGCTACCTGAAGCAGGATCCATGGTATAAGATTCATTGGAGTTTGTCCCAAGAATAACCATACCTGCATTCCCTCAATTGTTGTTGCAGGGATAAGGATAATTGGGCTCAGCAGAGACACTGCAGCCTTGCCAATGTGCTCCTGCATTTTTTTGCCTTGTTCCACCAGCTTTTCCCGCTCCCATCTTGTCCCGTCTTTTTTGGCTTGTAACTCATGCCACCAATCCGGGTAGCCATGCAGTTTTAAAGCACGTCTCTCTGGTATGTTTTGAATTTCCACCATGAGAGCATTTGGTTCCAATCCCATGACCCTTTGATCCTCAAGGTTGAATTGTAATTTTCCATTAGTGAAAGGGAGTTGGCTGGAGTGGAGGGTTCCTAGTTTGAGACTTTCGTGAGGCCAACACCGCCCCCATCCGTTGTTCTCAATATCCATGGGTTTATCATTACTGCCTGACGAACAGCTTCTCGCTAACGTGGGCATCTGCTTGTTCTACGTAGAAATGGTTAAGAGCTGCAACACGTCACTTCAAATTATCAGTTCTTTCATCCAAACTATCAAGAAAAATATATACCCCGATCTTTCTTGCAGCATATTGTTAAAAGTGTTTTGGATGTCCCCGCTGACATGCCATGGGATTTAGACCTGGCCAAATCGATCTCCCGCCATAGACCTTGGAGATCAATTGTATATTCTTCTAGATATCCACCGCCCTGCCTAAGTCGCGCCACTCGTCGCCGAAGTTTCATAAATTCTGGGTTGCATCCTCCATCGAAGTAGTAGTTAAATTGCATCCGACTTGCTTTGGCCGTTGGAACATCGCATAAAGTTTGCCAATAAGGGATGGTTCCCCCATCGAATTATCGAAACCATCCCTTGCACCTTTTGCATTCTCGGTCCGCCAATCTACGAAAAAGACTTTTCAGTTGTGGTGGCTGCAGGAGTCTCCCAGTGAATAGCCAATTTTATCCTTGCCTGAGAGTCCTCTCAATGACTTGGGACCAAAGGCATACTTCGTTCCTGCTCCCTTTTTGATACCAATTTGGAGCAAGCTCCTGAATCGGTGGGCGGTTAGGTGGTCGGAGCTTTGGCTCAAAGCTTCCGTCATCCTTGCTGTCAGTTCGGATAGAATGGAGGTAAGTAGTTGGTGATTCAACCCGGGTACCCACCCGAGTGGAATCATTGTCGGCCATGAAAACAAATGGTGCTCTGTTTTACTGGGATTGATTGAATGAAAAACAGAGGATCGAAAAGTGCTCTGATACCATGTTGGTATGAGAGAAAATGTTAATCTTTTTTCTTCTCTTTTTTTTTATTACAAAGTCAGTGTAACATAAGTAAGCAAGCTAGTCTATATAGAAACTACAAGTCTACTAATTTTCCGGCTACAAATATTAAGTCCAATGTTGACCCTGTAATTAAGGGATTGATTCTGTGATTCTTCCTTTAACAGCTCAAGTCTTCAATTCACGCCTGCATTCTATGACTCTTCCTTTAACAGCTCAAGTCTTCAATTCACGCCTGCATTCTATGACTCTTCCTTTAACAGCTCAAGTCTTCAATTCACGCCAACATGTGTGATGAGCAACAGACAACTAACTATTAGTCTCCCTCGTTTGAAGATCGGAAAAGCCACCAATACCAACAAGAAAAGTACAAGAGCACCCTCATTGGAAATTCCAAGGCAAAGCTCCATAGTTGATTTTAACCCAGACCAAACAAAGAAGACGACGTTTTATTATCACGAAGAAGCCTTTTAAAGCGCAAGAAGAAGATTGCTCTTAGGCTAACAAACAAAAAATCAAATAGAGATCGTCAAATTACATGACTATAAATTCATGCATAAACAGAAAACCAGGAGTCAAGAACAAAACCACCAATCAATTAAGTAAAAAATGGGATCAAATGCTGATGAAGTTGTCATTGATGAAGACCAGAATGTGCCCACTTATGTGGGCTCCAGGCCGGTACCTAACGTACAAGAAATGGTAAGATAGAATTGGCTAGAATTTCCTGTAAGATACACAAGGAACGCAGAAGAGATGCCCAAAAGCACTGTGATGAGTCATCTTTCTGCTGAGATTCCCACCATTGATATACTGTTGCTCTCAAATGGACAAAAGGTGGAGCTCAATAAACTGGATATAGCATGCCAGGAATAGGGCTTCTTTCAGGTCACACAAAAAAATCACATACCAAGCAAGCGGTCACAAGTAGTTTGGAAAAGACTTAATTGAATCAAGTAGAATAATACACAAAGAAGTTGCAAAAAAATGGAAAACTGGCTTGCTATTACATATTTTAGTGGAATATAGAGCACCTTTCTTTAGAAGTTGTTTGCCTATTTTCGCAGTATACCATCACATTTAGTTATTTTGTAGAGTGAGAACACTTTGAACTATTTTCGTAGTATACCATCATATAGCATTGTTTTTAGAGTGGGAAAGCTTTGCAGGTGGTTAATCATGGAGTGGCAGTTTTACAAAACATGGAGGACCTGCAGTTGAGTTTTTGACCTACAAATACAGAGATAATAAATTTTCAATGCCTATATGACATACAGTTTGGCCAGGCGTGTGTTTCTGGAAGCATAATGAGACTGTCTGACGCATTGATCCGTTGTTGATTAATGTCCGGTAATTTATTTTTGGGTTTAACTATTTTTTAGACTTGGGTCATAAATATCCATTTAATTATATTGTTTTTATTGGTCCATGGATATATATATCCATTAGCTTGGCTAGGGCCATATGGGTTTTGAATTTATTTGTTTGGGCTAGTAATTTTTAATCCCCTTAGAACTAAGTGGAGAGTTTGTGTTTGGGTGTGTATGTGTTCCCAGACAAAACAATTGGAAGACTTTTTTTCAATACTCTTCCTCCTTTCCCCCAAAACAGCCGACACAATCTCTCTCTCCCTCACTTTTTCTTTTCCTCTTTTCTTTCCTTTCTTCTCTGTTCTTCACTGTGAAGTAAAACCAAAGCTCCGACAAGAACTCGATTCCGGCAACTTTTTCCGGCGACATCCACCTCGACCAAAGCACGAAAGTTGTTCATCTCTTCGAGCTCTTCGATTTCAACCGATCGTAATTTCGATAGGGCTCCATTTTGTATCTCCGTTTTCAAAAATTCATTAATCTCCAAGAGGTAGTTTTGATATTGTATTATACTCTAGTATCTTTAATTTCTTGAATTTGAGATGTAATTTGTTGTTAGAATAACATTTATGAATATTTATTATGTATGAAATCCCTAAAAATTTTATGTTTAGGCAAACATTAGTATAAGTTTAATAATGCATACTAAGTGTTTGATGAAGGGTTTTGTGAGAACGAAAAATAACAAGAAAATTGAACTTCCACTTTTTGTGTTTAATCAACTTTTGGTGTTAGTTGTGGTTTGTAGAAAATTTGACATATTTGATAGGCTAGGATGTTAGGGAAATATTTTTTTAGTGATTTGGTAGTTATCTAACTGTTAAAGTGAAAATATTCGATTATTGTGACTTTAATTTTATATATATATATATAGATATATCTATTAGGCTTTAAGATTGAATTATTGTCATGGCATTGAGCATGACCATATCAATAGCTCATTGTGGCCTTGTCGGCTTTTTAACATTGCCATTGCGGCGGGATACAATGATGAAGGTACTCTCCTAGGGGGGGTACCAGGTTAAAAATTCCGGATGTTGGTGTGGGGGTGGGTGTGAGGAAAAGGGCGGAATGGCCTCCCCCCCCCCCCCCTAATAAATATTCACTCAAATTCTT
>CM018909.1:11627428-11629928 GCA_009663005.1 Actinidia chinensis | reverse complement strand
AAAGGGTTGGTGTCTATATAGCACAATTCGACGCGTGCTGACGCGCTGACTGTTGTGTCAGTAAGTATATATGACTCAATATGCCCCTAAAAATTGAATTGTGCCTAGCCTATCACATCACGGTATTGAAACCTGAACGTGCGGGTGTCAGAGGAAGCTTCGCTGTGAAGTTATCTTTTGCCTATGTCATGTTCTTTTGGGATTCTCGCCGATCATTGTTCTTCGACCAAGCTCCAGCACAAGAACTCTGCTCGAGCTTGCTGAGTAGCGACAACTCGACAACGGTGCATGTCCTAGCTCGGCCAAGTTTGTTACTTAATGTTTTTTCCCCTTACAGAAAAATATAACATTTTTGGGATGATATGTTGGCGTGAGTTGTTCTTGAGCTGTTGAAGGAAGAATCACAAGCGAGAATCATGCACTACAATCCCTCAATTATAGGGTCAATATTGGATCCACAATTAATGCTGAATTGTACCTTAATACTTGTAGTCTCTATATATCTTAGATCTCCTATACATACACTATCTTGTAATAATAAAAATGAATACATATATGATTTTATCCATCCAACATGGTATTAGTACTTGTTTTTGATCCTCCTGTTTTTTGTTTCAACCAACACTACAACAAAATTGGTCTTTAGGACGATTAAATTCGTCTTAATTGGCTGTTTTTCCTCCACAAATAGTTATAGGGGACAAACCTGATGACAAAACTGTTTCCTCAACAAGGGTCGTCACAGAAATTCTCTATTGACAAATTTTTATTTCGTCACCTATATATATTTTTTGTGAAAATTATTTCTCACCTAACTGAAAGATTTGTGACGAAATATTTCATCTTTGATTATTTTTTTTTTGTCACCAATTATCTATTTCGTCACAAATAATTGCTAAAAAATACCAAGTCAATAACATAGGTGAGAAAACCATTCGTCACCTAGTGATTTTATGAAAAATATTTTATCACCATTATAACATTTTTTTTTCACAATAATTGCGCAAAAATATAATGACAACAATTTAGGTGAGAAAAACTGTTTGTCACCTATAGTGACTATTTTATGACAATATTTTATCACTCTTTTGACATGATTTTGGACATTTTTTGTTGTCACTATTTCAACTTTGTCACCACTAGCATAAAAATAATCATGTAAATAATATGGTGAGGAAAAACTTTGTCACCTTATTTTAAATTTAAAAATTATAAAAAATAATAAAGGTGAGAAAAAGGGTGTCCAATTAAGTTTTAAGCATGTAAATGTGAAAAGCATAACAATAGACACTATGGCCATTCTAAAATTTCTGAGAACTGATGAAAGAGTAAGACTTTTTTCTTTCTCAACCCTAAGTATCCCATCATCAAGAGGATATGCCACCACTTCGTATATTCAACAAGTAAAATGAGCATTTCGAGGATTGAGCCACACCTTTGTTAGATTCACAATTAAAATGAGCATTTTCTAGGATTATGCCACCACCTCGTTATATTCAACATGCAAAAAAAGTAATTCCAAGAGTTATGCCACCACCCTCTTATAATATAAAAAGTAAAAAAGAGCAGTTCCAATGGGTTATTCCACCACCTCATTATATGCACCCACCCCCGCAAAAAAGTAGTTTCCGGGATTTATCCACCACCTCGTTATATTCTACAAGTAGAAAAGAGCAGTTCTGAGAGGTTATGTCCACCACCTCGTTATATTCAACAAGTAAAAAGAAGCAGTTCCGAGGGTTTATGCCACCACCTCGTTATCTTCAAACAACCAAAAGAGTATTCCGAGAGATTATGCCACCACTTCGTTATATTCAATAAAAAGAGCAATTTCGAGAGGTTATGCCACCTCAGGTTTTTCCACAATTGGTCCTTTCAAAGAACACGAACACTAGATGTATCAGGCAGGACGAAATGCTCGTGTCTTATCACTTCATTCAGTGATTAATTGACAGTTTGCATATCATATTAATCTCAAAACAAAAACAAAACTTTGAACAAGAAGCATAAGATTTCCTAAGGAAGCAGCAGTAGCTCATACTACAAGAATTACCAAACTAATGCTTGGGCATATCCCCCATCTCAAAATGGACAAGTTTGAGGCTGCTTAGTTTTCTGTATTCACTTTACGCAATCTTCGTCTAAATCAGCATTCCTCTCAACCATTTGACCTTCACTGTCCACATCATCAGCCTCAATACCATTTTGCATCCTTATCATTCTTTTTGGAAGCTTTTGTTCAATGAGTACCTGATAAACGATGAATACTAGTCTTCTTTACCTGGGAAGGCTAGAACTTAAAAAGACAATCTGTTACTTGGTTGACCCTCACCAATGAATAACTAGCAACAAATCATAACAGATCTGACACAGTACAGAGAGAGAGAAATACCTCATGTTAGATTTTCGTCGCCGTCGCCGTCCCTTCGCATGGCTACTTGTAGGCCTCTGCTATTTTACTTTAAGTATGTTAGGGCAGAATGGACTTACATGATAATGT
>CM018909.1:11609928-11622428 GCA_009663005.1 Actinidia chinensis | reverse complement strand
GACTATATCAACGAAGATCTCCTTCTGCCACCAACACCTGACCGTCTTTATGTAGGTGGCAGACGAGAATGGGAAAGGGATGTTTGATTTAATTCCATAGGGCCCATCCCCTTAACGGGCAACTTTATTCGATTTCAACGGCAAAGCAAGTCTGGGACTCGCAATTACAACTACTTACTTCGAATGGAGGTGATGCAACCTAGGTTTATGGGAACTTCGACGACGAGTGACAGACTAGGCAGGGCAGTGATTCAGAGAAATACTCACAATGATCACCAAGTCTATGGCGGGAGATTGATTTACGCCGCCCCAATCCCATGGCATTGCGCACGAACATCCAAACACTTTAACAAACATTGTTGCAGGAGGATCGAATATAACTTTTCTTAATGGGTTGGTGATACACTTGATAATATTAGAAGTGATGTGTTGCAGCTTAAGCCATTTCCTTACTAGGAATAAGCGTTTTTCCATGTTCGTAGAGAAGTTGTTCGTCAGGTAGTAATGACAACCCATGATGTTGAATACACGGCAGGGGCGGCGGTTGGCCTCACAAAGTCTCAAATTGGGACCCTCCACTCTAGTCAACTCTCTGTCACTAAATGAAAAGTACAATTCAACTTCTAAGTCAAAGGGCCTGTCAAATGGAACAAAATGCTCTCATTGTGAAAATTCAAAACATACTAGAGATACGTGCTTCAAATTGCATGGCTACCTAGATTGGTGGCATGAGAAACAAGAAAAAAGGGGACAGGATGGGAGCGGGAAAAATGGTGGAATAAGAAAAAATGCAACAAGCAGCACTGGCAAGGCTACAGTAGCCTCTGCTAAGCCCCAATTGTCCTTATGGCCCGTTACAGCAACAGTTGATTTGGAGCAAGTAGATTTTTCTCAGGACCAATCCACTTAATCTTATTACCGATGGGATTCTTGATTTAGGAGCAACAAACCACAGTAAACATATGATGCAAGCGATTTTTTAAAACGATCCTCTCCCGTTGTACTAGCATTGCAATGTCTAATGAAGACATATCTCTGCGTAAAAGGGGCTAGTACAATGAGAAGATCCCCTTGCCCCTTGACCAAGCCCTTCTATTTTAGTACCATCATGTCACATAAATTTTGTCGGTGAGACAAGTCACGAGGAGTTAAAAATTATGTTGTTCTACTTTATCTACATTTTGTCTTATCAGGATATTCTCACAAAGGAGGATAATAGGCGTGGTTACTAAAGGGGGGCTAGGCTTATAATATGTGGAAGATTTGGCACGTTTGAGCTAATTCATGCGGGTAGTACCAGTGATCGAAACAAAGGCGAACATTTAGGACATCCTTCATTTGGTTATCTGAAACATGTTTTTCCTATTTTATTTTCGAGTTTGTCGGATTTGGATTTTAAATGCGAAACATGCAACTTAGCTAAAAGTCATCGAGTTACTTATCCCTTGAGTTTGAATAAAAGTCAAATACCTTTTGAGTTGATTCATTCTGATGTGTGGGGTCTATTTCCTAAAACTGCTATGTCTGGTATTCGATGGTTTGTGTTTTTTGTGGATGATTGCACTTGGATGACATGTTTCTATCGGATGAAAAATAAAGATTAAGTGTTTTTCATTTTTCGCTCATTTCATAAGATGGTTAAAACCCAATTCTCTACTATGATTCGCATTCTTTGCTCTGATAATGGTGGAGAGTATGTGAATCGAGAATTCCACAATTATTTCACCAATTTTGGACCAAAATCGACATATCTTGGAGACTGCTAGTGCGCTTCTCCTTGGCGCTGGTGTACCTACTCAATTTTGGACCAATGTTGTTACTATAGCAGTTCACCTTATTAACTGAATGCCTGCTAAGGTTCTTGAGCTTCAGACTCTTCTCCAGGCTCTATCTATTGCCATATCTCTATCTACGGTCTTAATGCTTCCACCTCAAGTCTTTGGTTGCGTTGGTTTTGCACTTACACAAGAATCAACACACCACATTTGGCCCTTTCACCGTTCGATGTCTATTTTGGGGATATGGTCCACATCAAAAAGGATACCAGTGCTATGATTCGACTACCTATTGTACTTATGTGTCGGTGGATGTCACTTTCTTGGAATCAGAGAATTTTTCCTTTCTACCACATCCATTTTTCCTCTCTAGGGGGATTCTAGGAGTGAAGAGTTGAATTGGTTAAGGTTTGATTGGCTAGGATTTAATGAGCCTACTGTCTCCATACTTGATGCAGAGACTGGTGTTCTACCATCAGGAACTGAGGAGACCAGTGATGAAACTAGTGAGAAGCAGTAAACCTCTAAAGCAAAAACAATACCCCCCCTTCGCCCCACAGTATCCACAGACCCATCTCATGAGAATACTCCTAAGGTAAGCTCCCTGAACTCTCCAAGTACACCTCTATTAGTTAACAATACTCGTGTAGGCTATGAGTTACCATACAGGCATAATCGAGGTAAGCCTCTAGACAGATACTTTCCTGACAATGAAGGCCAAAGGTCAAAGTACCCAATTGCCAACTATGTATCTACGAAAAAGCTTCCTGAACCTCTCAAGGGTTTCATAGACGAACTCTCCTCATGTCAAATTCCTACGAGTATTGATGAAACGATGAAAGTTCCTAAATGGGTCCAGGCTATGAAGGAGGAGATGAAGGCGCTATTGAAAAATAAGACATGGATCCTTGTTACTCTCCCTGAAGGGCGAAGAAAGGAGAGTGCAAGTGGGTGTTTTTAATTAAATATAAGGCAGATGGAACAGTTGAGCGGTACAAGGCGAGACTTGTAGCAAAGGAATTCACGCAGCATACGGTAATTGATATCAAAGACTTTTTCACCCGTAGCCAAACTAAACACGGTGAGGGTATTGTTGTCACTTGTAGCCATCTTGATTGGCCTTTACACTAGTTCGATGTGAAGAACGCTTTTCTGTGCATGATGATCTATAAAAGAGATTTTTATGGATATTCCTCTAGGATATGGAGCCAACATAGAAAAGCACTGATGGGTTTGGCAAATTGCAAAGAACTCTATCCGGCCTTAAACATCGTCTGAGCTTGGTTTGGGAGATTCAATACAGTAATGATAAAACTATGGTTTCCAGCAAAGTAAATTCTGATCACACCTTGTTCTGGAACACAGACACAGTGCAAAGTGACTACTTTGATAGTCTATGTAGACGATATGTCATCACCAGAAAAGATTCCAGAGGAAATGAATAGACATTCACGAGCAGTTGGCATCTTATTTTAAATGAAGAATCTGGAGGACTAAATACTTCTAGGAATTGAGTTGCTAGATCAAGCAAGGGGATTCTTATCTCAGAGAAAAGATATTCTAGACCTTTTAACAAAGGTTGGATTGCTAGATTATAAGCTCAATACTCCAATAATTTCAAATCACAAACTTAGGGAATATTCGCAACTCAAGTACTGTAAGGTTTCACATTTTTTTCTTCTATGAGCGTAGAAAATTAAGACACATGTATGACGTCATCATGCCACGTGTATATGTGTGTATATATATATATATATATAATATATATATACACATCGTTATGGATTTGGGTAAATTTTGGGGCATGTCTTAATTTAATTTAATTAGGTCCCCATTGTGTAATTGGTCCTAAGTGTAACTATATTGGCTATTGAGTGTGAGCCATTTTAAATTACAAGTTGACTAATGGGGGGCTTCCAATGGCTTGTGAAAGAATGGGTTATTTAGTTGGTTATAATTGGCTTTACTAATTTTTGGGAACCAAACAAGACTATGGTCTAAAAATATTTTTTTTACTTAAAACTTCCTCTTTCTCCTCTTTGACGAGACTTCCTTTTTCCATTCTCACGTTTTTTTCTTTTCCTTTGTCTCTGGTTTTTGCCCTGTTTTAAAAAGAGAAAGTGGGTTTTTCCACTTTGAAACTAATTTTCTTCGAGTGATTAGAGTGAGAATAGATAGTAGTTCTTTGAAGATTATCACCTACTCAACGCGGAACTACGCCTTGAGCCAAAAAATTTAAAAAATCGAGCAAAGTAAAATTTCGGCCATACCTTTTTCTCAACCATTTTTTGAAACTTTTTCTTCATTGATTTGAGGGAAGGGGTTAGTTTTGTTGGGGTTTAATCTTGAATTGTGTTGATAGCTTACTTAGCCTATTGAGGTATTTATTGAGTACAAACCCTAGCATGAAAAATCTAATTTTTTTTCATGGCATAATTTCTTTTAATGAGGAGATTTTTAAAGTTAGAGATGCGAAAAATTTTTTAATTTAAACTATTGTGCTTAAATATTAGATTTATTAATTTTAATTATTGCTCATAAATGCTTAGGCATAATTGATAGTAGTTACAAACATTGAAATATTTTTTATTCAAAAATGACTTATATTGATGATTGGGTTATCTTGTAATTTTGTTGGTTGTGTTAAATAATTAGTAATATATTAACTCTATGTATAAAATAGAAACTTGGTTATGAAATGAAAAGTTTGAAAGAAAATAAAATTTGGAATTGAGGATTGAACTAGAAGTTTGAAACTTGGAACTTGTTTTTTAGGAATGACATGCTAGGTATACCTGGATTTGGTAAATTAGTAATACCCAGAATAAGTGGCTTAGACTAATTCCACGGTGAGGACCAAAAAACCCCGCGGGGAGGGGAAGCCAAGCCCGCGATTAGTACCGAAAAGTTGGCCGGATATGTCTCATATGCTTGGCATATGAGGTCGTTTATGTACTAGCCTAGGTATGTCATTCGGTAAGATTGGATAAATAATTTTGCGAGAAAGTTAAAAATTTGTGAACTATTGATTAGAAATTCTGTATCATGATTTTGCTTGAGGCTCAAACCCATTAGTAAATCTTTTATGTAACTCAACTCAACCTTTACTAGAAAATACATTTCAATCCGAGATCTAACCCCGAGTTTCTGGAGACATATTGGTTGCCAATTGCTTATTTTGGTTTAATGAACTTGTGAATATAAAAAAATTTTATATTTTTTGGGGAAATTATAATATTCTTTTGGCCTGGTGTGGGCATTGTCCATTCATATATAATTTTGGTATTGATAGCTCATGGAGACAGGATGTCCTATGGGAGGGAATTTAAATTGTACTCTGATATTATGACAGGATGTTGTAGTCTTATTTTCGCTGACTTTTCTTCATTTTGAGTTGTTTTCTTACTGGTCGAGTCTTATTTGACCCGGGGCGTGACACCCATGGTCTCATAGCTCTAGGTTCGATACCTATGATAAATCGTGGGGTGGTTAGACACGTTTGTCTAATTGTCTAGGTATTGATAGGTAAACACGAGGATGTTACTAGTATTGAATACTAACATGAAATACATAAAAAGTCATCTTGTTAATTATTTGGCAATACATATAGGCAATGTTTTGATTTAATTATAAATTGATAATGATTATCTTATCATTTTCTTGTGGCATTATGTGAACTGCCACCACGACAAGCTCGAGGTCCGAGCGAGTCAACTTAACGGGAGCACCGCGGGGCTCGTGGAATTCATGAAGAAGCGATGGCGAAAAATCACCAAGAGTCCGGTGATGGGGGGAGGAGCTGAGGAAATGTGGGATGTGCTCTACCTGCGGTTTTTGGTGGTGCGGATTTATGCAAGGGGTGTTCAACTGCATTGAACAAGTGGTAAGGAAATACAGTGCAGGCAATTGCAAGTGCCGGCTAGAGCAACTGACACTAGAGCTACCACGTCTATGAATGCCTTCTTCAACTTCGCCCACCTACTTTTAAGGGTGAACCCGGAACTCCTTGATGGCAGAGGATTGGATGGCGCAGGTCATTAGAGCCTTAAATACCAATTTTGGGTACGGAGGAGGAATTGAGAGTATTGTTTGAATCTTATCAGTTGCCAGGGGACGCTCTCCAGTGGTGGAAGACCATGGAGGAGAGTGTGACTAAGAAATGGGAACGTTTAGGACGGTTTTTCTAGATTAGTACTTTACAGACACAACAAAGGAGGCATTGAGGATGTAATTCATTAATTTAGTCCAAGGAAGTATGACTGTGGCTCAATATGAAGCCAAATTCACTAGTTTATCGAGGTTTGCAAAGGCTTTTTGTGTCAACGGAGGAGGAGAAGGCAAAACAGTTTATGAGGGGGCTTAGGCCGTCCATAAGAACAAGATTGCGGGGAACTTGATCAAGATTTACTCTACCATGGTTTGTGGCAGGCGGCAGCTATTGAGGAGGACCTGTGAGACTAGGAAGATTACAAATCCCAAAACTCAACCACGAGAGGAAATAGCAACCAGTCTGGGGGCGATTTTCTAGAAGCCGAAGAAGTCTACATTCAAAAGCAGCAGCATCCTGCTAGTTCTTCACCCATCCACTTCAGTAGCATCATCTGCCAGACATTCAAGGGGAGGGCCCGAAATTAGTTTTGGTTGTTTTTATCACTAGCCAGGGCACTGTGTAGGATTGCCCACTGATAGAGGCAGCTACGGCAATAGCACTAGAGGGGTCAACCCCATAGTCAAGCACGGGACAGTCACAAGATTAGAGGGCCACATACTGCTATCACGTTGGTTAGGTTGGTCAATCATCGGAAGTGCACACAAAAGAAGAACAATCAGGGAACTAACAAGATCACAAACAAACTACTCAGTCAGTCCAGGCCTCAGGAATACTCCAGCATTATATAGCACAGATTCATATCAGTCTAGATCACAGGCCTAAAGGTCAGCAGGGGTCCAGGGACTTGGGGCGAGTTATGCTATGACATCAGTAACAGGGACGTCGGGGACCGCAGGGAACAGGAGCGCAGTTGGAACCTCTATCGTAACGATGTACTTTTCTTGTGGTTTAATTCTGGCTCGTGTTATCATAGACACGGGAGCGTCATTTCATTCATCGCATCATCTTCGCTTGGCATTGGGATTATAGGTTGAAGTATTAGATTCAGTGGCTTTATGTTGGACACTCCAGTGGGAGGTAGGACACCTTGAGACGTGTTTGTAGATCTTGCGAGAGTTGAGATTGCTGATCCCAACGTTTTGTGTTTGACTTGTTGTGTTGTGGGGGGCTGCATGACTAGCTTTGATGTAATCCTAGGTATAAGAATGGTTGACAGGCTATCGTGCCATGATAGATTGTGTACGGCATAGGGTTACTTTTATACACCCATGGGTGACCATTTTCATTTTGTGGGAGATCGAGGTTGTGGTTTTGTCCCATCATCAACTGATGTGTGCAGGCAAGGAGAGTTAAATTTTCTTTTCTCGACTTGCTTGGTTGACGAGAGTAATGTGGCTAGTGTGGCCTTGCCACCGATTGTTTGCGACTTTCCGGATGTCTTTCCGGAAGACTGATAGAGTTACAACCAATCGGAATATTTAATTCTCATTGATCTTATACCGGGCACCGAGCTATTTCTGTAATACCGTACGTTTTGGCACCGGCAGAGTTACAAGAGTGAGATTCAGATTCAAGGACTGTTTGCTAAGAAGAATGATGGAATCACTTCGAAGTTGTGTGATTACCGACGATTGAATCATGTGACGGTAAGACAGTATCCACTCCTAAAATTGATGATTGTTTGATCAATTGAAGGGTTCAAATTGTTTTTCGAAAATCGATTTGAGAGATCGGGTATCATCAATTACGGTAAGAGGGAGATATGCGAAGACAGCTTTTCGCTCACGCTACGGACATCTGAGTTTCTTGTTATGCCGTTGCGTCTTACGAATGCGCAAGCAGGCTTTCAGGACGGAATGAATCGCATTTATCAATATCTTGTCGGTTTGTTTTTTTTTTTTTTTCTAGTTTGTTAGTGGATGACATTTGATCTACTACGCCATCGGGTGAGTCACATGAGGAGTATTTAAGGATGTGCTACAGCTTGCGCGAAGAATCGTTTGTATGCTAAGTTTAGCAAGTGCGGAATTTTGTTGCCGAGGGGAAGTTTCTTAGTCACGTTGTTTCGGCGAGTGGAGTAGCGGTTGACTCATCGAAAATTGAGGCAGTGATGAATTGAAAGGACCAAAGACCGTATTCGAGATTCGTCGTTTCTTGGGTTTAACCGGTTACTATCGACGATTTGTAGAAGACTTTTCACGTCTAGCGGCACCGATGACTTGACTTACGAGGAAAGGAATTCGTTTTTTTTTTGAACGATGCTTGCGAGCATTCGTTTCAAGAGTTAAGAAGAGATGACTTCGGCATCGATTCTTGTTATACCAGAACGAGGTGGGTTTATATCGTATATTGCGATGCTTCACATGATGACTTGGGTTGGTGTTGATGCAGTTGGAAAAGTGATTGCGGATGGTCACGTCAGTTGAAGAAACAGAACAAAAATCTCCAACTCATGACTTGAGCTTACACGTTATTTCGCATTGAAAAGTTGGAGGCAATTTATTGTATGGGGAACAGTTTGAAGTGTTTCAGATCACAAGAGCTGGAAGTATCTATTCAAATAAAAAGACTAACTTTAAGGCAGCGACGTTGGATGGAGTACATGGAGGACTACGACTTTGAATTACACTATCATCCCAGGAGGCCACGTTGTGCCAATGCTCTAGTAGAAAATCCCTTAGCACATTTGGCGAGTATTTCATTCATGAGTGGAAAATGCTTCAAATCTCGGTGAGTATGATTTGCTTCTCACGAGACGGACGAGTTTGCTACATTGTTCATGTTATCTGTGGAACCATCTATCATCAGTCGGTTATTGAGGCACAAACAACCAAGACGTTAGAAGCCAGGCCGCTTTGTGACCGTATTGCTAGAGTGTAGGACCGACAGATTGGATTTTGAATCTCGGATCAGGGTTTGAGGCTATAAGTATAGATTATTACGTACCTTGTCTAATAGAGACAATGTTCTTCGTGAGTTTCATAATTCGCGACTTGCGTCAGTTTGGAGGGACGAAGATGTATCTGATTGTGTCGCCAGTTTTGGTGGAGGCGAATGAACAAAGATGTTGCTGTTCGTTGCGAAGTTGTTGACTTGTCACAATGAAACTGAGAAGTCTCTACGCGATAGTACCAAAAACCAGCGAGGTGTTACAACCTTACCAGTTGCGGAGTAAAAAAGGGGAGCATATCCGATGGACGTTGTGTCCGGTTTGCCTAGGTCACTTAAAGGGCATGACAACGTTGGGTCGTTGTGGTAGACGTTTGACCAAATCTGCCCAATTTCGTCTATCGTCTGTCAAATGGTAGGAGGAATCTTAGCATCATTTCTGTTCGGAAATCGTTCGACTCATGGAGTTCCGGTATCTATCGTTTTTGATAGAGACCAGCATTTTATATCGTCTTTGGAAAGGGATGCAGTCAGCTCTTGGCTCTGATTTTGAGATTAAGCAAGGCGTGTCACCCTCAGACTGACGGGCAATTTGAGCGTTAATATTCAAATTTGGAAGACATGCTTCGGGTATGTGTGCTTGATTTTCGGGAGATCATGTGAGGATATTCCACACTTAGTTTGTTTCGAATTTGCATATAATAAATAGCCTATCAAGGAGCATGGGATGGGCACCTTTTGAGCATTGTATGGAAGACCGTGTAGGTCACCTATATGTTGGACTGACAACTCGGGGGAAGGCAGAATAGCGAAGTCAGTGGGTTTGTGATACAACTGAGAAGTAATTTGATTAGGAAAACGTTACTTACGGCACAGAGTCGTCAAAAGAAATACGCTGACCCGGAGAAAACATCACTTGGAATCACCATGGGAGATCACGTGTCTTGAAGGTTTCAAACCCAAGAGGGGTAGAAGCGGGGTTGGGAATAGCTGGAAGAATATAATGCGGTTTGGCATAGCAGCAAAGCCTATAGCCCAAGGTTTTATGGCCCATTTGAGATTTTTGTGGTGGAGCTTGTGACATTCGTCTTAATTGACCACCGCCAAATGGGTTTCATGTTTCGATATTGCGAAGATGAACCCGCATCCTTCACCACAGTTTGGATTGGGAGGGGAGATCTTGTTATCAATGAGACATATATGAGGAGGCAACCGATAGCTGTAATGGAAACGCGGGGACCATGCTTTTTAGAAGAAAACCATACCATTTGGTTGAAGATTCATGGCCTTCACCATGGGTGGAGAAGAAGGCACCGTGGGAGCGCGAGTCTGAAAGTTCGCACAAAATATCAAGATTCTTTTTAACCCATCTGGTTATGTTGATCTAATTTCGTGGAGAAATTTCTTTAAGTGGTAGAGGTGTAAGGTTTTTCTTTATGAACGTAAGAAAATTAAGACACAGGTATGATATCAATCATGCCACATGTATATGTGTGTATGTGTATCTGTGTGTATATAATATTATTATACAACGTATGATTTAGGTAGAAGTGCGGCATGTAATTTAATTAATCTTAATAGGTCCCTTGTGTAATTGAGGCTAGTGTAATTATATTGGGCTATTGAGTGTGAGCATATTTACATTGCAAGTGACTAAATGGGCTTGATTGGCTTACAATGGCTTGTGAGAGAATGAGTTATTTAGTTGGTCAATATTGGCCCTTTACTAATATTGGAACCAAACAAGACCAAATGGTCTAAAAAATATTTTTACTTTTCCTTTCTTTTTTTTCTCTGACTTGAGACTTCTTTTTTCCATTCTCACTTTTTTTTTCCTTTGTCTCTGGTTTGCCCTGTTTTAAAAAGAGAAAGTGGGTGTTTTCAACTTTGAAAACTTGAAAACTAATTTTCGATGTGAGTTAGAGTGAGAATTGGATAGTGTTCTTTGGAAGATTATCACCTACTCAAGGAGGGTCGAATGGCCCAAAAAAATTCAAAATCGGAAGGGCAAATGAATTTAGCCATACCTTCTTCTCAACCATTGTTTGAAAGTTTTTCCAGTTGAAGTGAGGGAAAGGGGGTTAGTTTGTTGGGTTTAATTTGGAATTGTGTGTTGATAGCTTAGACTTAGCCGATTGAGGATTTATTGAGAACAAATCCTAGCATGAAAAATCTAATTTGGTTCAGAGCATAATTTCTTTATGAGGAGGATTAAAGTTAGAAATGTGAAAAATTTTAATTTAAACATGTGCTTAAATAGGGGGATTTATGGATTTTATATTGCTCATAAATGCTTGGAATTAATTTGATGGTTAGCTAATTAAAATATTTTTATCAAAATGACCTTATTGATTTGATTTTGGGTTATCTTGCATATGAGTGGGTTGTGTTGAATATAGTAATAGTAACTCTCATGTATAATAGGAACTTGGGGGAAATGAAAAGTTTTAAAGGAAATAAATTAGAATTGAGGAGGAACTAGAAGTTTGAAACTTCGGAACTTGTTTTTAGGAATGACCGCTAAGTAGTACCGGATGAGTAGAGTAGTACGATTGGGAACTAGTGTACCCGAAATAAAGATGGCTTAGAAATAAGTCCATGGTAAGAGACCAAAAACCCGCGCGGGAGGGGAAGCAAGCCCTCGATTGTAACCGAAAGTGGCCGTGATATTGTCTTATATGCCTTGGGCGTAATGAGGCCGGGGTTTAGTAACTAGTCTAGTTTGTCATTCGGCAGGGATTGGATAAATAATTTTGAGGAGAAAGTTGAAAAATTTTTTGAAACTATTGATTTGAGAAATTATGAATCAAAAAAGGGAGTATTTGATATGATGAGAAGCACATCGTATTGCTCTGTTTCATCATATACATTGTATCATGATTTTGACTTGAGGCGCAAACCCATTATTAAATCTTTAAGGCTACTCACATTTACTTATAAAATAAATTCAAGACCGAGGTATACCCCGAGTCTTGAGGGCATCTGGTTGCAGTTGCTTATTTTGGGTTAATGAACTTGTGAATATATATATTTTTGGGGAATTGTTATGCTTTGGCCCGATGTGGGCATGGTTCATGTACTATCATATATGTAATTTTGTATTTGATAGTCATGAGAGCATGGTCCCATGGGAGAGATTTAATTGTACTCTGATATTATGGACGGTGTTGTGAGTATTATTTTCGAGACTTTTTTCATTTTGAGTTATTTGCTTACGTGGCCGGGTCTTGTTTGACCGGGGCGTGACAAGTACTGACAGACAAATGGAGGTACCAAAGACTGGTAGGTAAGCTTATTTATCTTTCTCACATGTGACCTGTCATTGCGTATGCAGTAAGTGTTGTAAGTCAATTTATGCATTGTCCGAGTGAAGATCATATGAGCACGTGCCGTCATACAAATTTTAAGATATCTAAAGTCTTCCCCTGGAAAAGGGGCTCATGTTTCAAAGAACAACCACCTAATAGTAGAAGGGTATGCAGACGTAGATTGGTCAGGGAACATCATGGATCGGAAATCCACCTCGGGCTATTTCACCTTTGTTCGAGGGAATTTGGTTACTTGGAGGGGTAAGAAACAGAAGATAGTTGCACTATCAAGTGTCGAAGCTGAGTTTCGTGGAATGGCTAAAGGGTTGTGTGAATTACTGTAGCTTAGAAGACTGTTAATGGAGATTGGTTTTGCTCCCAACTCCGAGATAGTTTGTTTGTGACAATAAAGTTGCA
>CM018909.1:11512428-11517428 GCA_009663005.1 Actinidia chinensis | reverse complement strand
CTTTCTATTGTGCACTTCATTATGTTTGGTGACACATTTTCACACATACATCATCCAACATGTCCTTAGGGACACCTTAGAGCTAATGGCCAAGTGGAGCCTCCTGCTACCTCCCAATCTTGGTGGTGTATAATCAATCTAACGTTAGTATGGGATATGAGAGCACATTATTCACAGTATGTATGTGAAACCTCACTCTTAACAAGAGCCCTTTATTACCATGCACACCTCCACCCTACCCAAACTCACATTGTGAAAATACCCCCAACCCAATTTGTACCCATTGCATGCATATTCACATTCCTCAGATAGCAATAAGAGGAACACATAGAGGATTACTTTAGAAGGACACTTTGAAATATCAAGGGAAGAGAAGAAAGTGAACTTTAAAGTAGGTGAGAGCATAATGAGATAAGTCAATTGACTCTTTAATGCAAATTTTGGTTGTTAACGCGGAAGGAACGGGAAGACAAGTTCTCTTGTGCCATTCTCCAATCATTCAGGTGTTGAGTGAAACCCGTTCATCCATCACTAACCATAGGAATGAGGATATCCATTGACCAAACCATCCTTCCACAAGACTTGAGAGTCTAAAGGAAGACATTCTGAAGGTAAGTGAAGAATTATTGAAAATAAATCTCGGGCTTGAAGAATGTGAGAGAGGAGGAGAGGAGGCCAACAATTGGGGCGGGGGACTCTAAACAGAAGAGAAGGGTAATAGTGAGGGATTACCTAATACATGATTTTGCGTTTATTATTTGTAGGAATGTGCATGTCAAAGGGCTGTTAATGGTCTAGAGGCCATTCTTGCATGTTTAGGGACATGAAATCTCTATTTTAATCCTATAGCACTTAGTCCTATAATACGGCGGCCTCTGGAGTTCCATGTCCCAACCATGAACCAGCATTATTCCCCATGGTCGACCAAATAATAGAGGGGAGGGTCATCAACTGCATGGCGACGAGCATCATTGGCCCTTTGTGGCTGATCATTGCTTCTATTTTCTACATATCATGATCTTTTTTAACGGTGATGTGGATGAAATGTGGCATACGTAGTGAGTTAATAAAGCAAGTGGCTATTTTCTTATTCTTATGCTTGTTGGAAAACTCTTGAAAATCTATAAGTTGGCGGGTGTGGGAGATGGCAAATTTTAACTTTATGGCACTTGGGTGTCTCTCGTCAATTTGTGTGAAAAGTAGGGTAGTTATTTTTGTTCTTTGTTTTCTTAGTTTGTGTTATCATTATAATGAGGTGCATTGGCATCTATTTCTCTTCTCCTACCATTTAATTGTTTCCATGCTTTGCTCTCTTGCTTAGGGGATTGGTCATGACTTTAGTTGGGGGGAAGACTGTTTAGTCTTTTTGTTTTTGTTTGTTTCGTTTATTTATATAAAAAAAACTAAATACAATAAGAATTAACAAAAAAAAAAAAAATAGTCGATTCTATCTATAAAACCCTTGTTATGCTTTATTAATAATTATCAGGTATCGTCCTTGATTGATCTATCTTGTGGCGACACTTGAAAGTTTTTGGTACTGGTTTTGATGTATCAATATATTTGAAGGCTACTCTTGATTTGTAATTTTCTACACACTTTTTCATATACTTTTCATATTATTTGTTGTTGATTGAAGTGTTGGAGATTATCTAAGAGAACCAATCGCTCTAATTCATGTCATTGCAATCTTGTTTGTGAGATACTGCCCTCATTGCAATTAAACTAAGTTTGAATGAACTAAAAATCAATTCACCTTTGTACATGATAATATTGTAAGTTTTTGGGTCAAAAATGACATCATAAGAGAGAGTCTACATCGTTGTACTCCTAGCATGCTATAGACATTATTATGTAAATCTCTCTATGCATGCGTATCCTTATAAGGTGGAGATTGTACCTCTGTGAGTTTTTAGAGGCCTATGAGCGTTTTTCGTTAGTGATTTACATTTATTCGAATGGTATGTTATTGAATCTTCATTCATTGAATAGCTTCATTATGCCATGATTTTAGTTTTACATGTTGAGTATTAATTGGAGTTATTGACACCCTTAATACACTCTTAAAGTTTTGATTTGTTTGTGTTTTTTTCCGAATTTAAAAAGATAACCATTTCATTAAGTACATGAGCCATTTTGTTTTTATCTTTCTTCTCGGTATTCCGAGCATACATCAAGTTTTAAAAGTTTGACAATGCTAAAATCATCTGGAAGTTGATGCTTGTTTATTATTACATTTGTGAGGTTTGAAGTTAAGTAGTTAAAAAAAAAATACACGTGAAGGAAGTTTGAAAAAGTCCCATGTTGGGGTTTTGAAAGTTGGGAGCTAGAAGTGTTGGGCGCTTGAAAGTGTTGGGAAGCTAAAGTGGAGCATATTCTTCATCATGTTTAGTGCGCAATGCACGTGTTGAAGTTTCTAGTACTCGCTTCCTTCTGTCCTATTCTCTCTCTGCTCTTCTTTCACACGGCCTTAATATAATCCGAAATTACATAATTTTTAATTCAAAAGTGCGTCAAGGTCATCAATGTCAATTCTCGTGTTTGAGCTTAAAACAGTAAATTTCTTTCAGGAACACTATAGCCAAGTCGATCACTTACAATTTATCAATTTTTGATTTCGGAATTGCTCTACTTGCATGCTTGTACATTTACTTTAAAATAGACTTTCCATGAGATACCCTAGTGTTCATGTTCAAAGCCCAATAGAGCGTCATGTTCCTTGTGAGACCTAGAATCGCAATATAAAGGTTCAATTGGCATGTATGGTGACGGTAGAGTTATATGGCATTGATAGTGTATTTTAATGTGATTTCCGTTCCTTTCCCTTCGCTATTTTTATCGATTTTAATTTGCATGATCATGGATTTAGGGTGATCAGAATTTCTTTTGAATTGGACTATTGCATGACCGTCGTAGCTCTATTATATTCTTAACATACAAATAGTGGACTGTTTGTGGGTGTCATCACCTCAAACCCTCACGAGATACCACGACTCGTCCACTTAGGGTTAACCTAGGGATTTAAAGATACTTGTTGCATACTAATGCATCCGTGACTCCTACGAAAATTGGAGATTATCCTTTGTCTTTAATAGTTTTTGCTAGGGAACTAGCAAAATTACATAATTGGGGTGGTGGTGAATTACAACATAAAAAGTTTAATTATATAGACCTTTAATTCGTATTTTGTTAGATTAGATTTACATTATTTTTCTTTATTTTAACTAGATATTTATTTGATTATATTTTTCGTGTATTTTGTAGGTATATAGGAGTTAATACAAGTAATAAAATAAAGTGTTATCAAAACATGTCCATTACCTGTAATTATTTAGCACTACTTAGTAATCACCCTCCTATATCTCATTCTCTCTCTTTCTCTCTCCATAATATATAATATATATTAAATTTAATACTTTATCTCTTTCCCCACTCCCTATTTCTATCTCTCATCATAACTTTCACTTCCCATTTCACTTTCTCTATTTCCCTCCGCGTCGTCTCTTTTCTATCTTCCTGCTCCCTCATCTCCCCTCTCCCATCATTTTTTTCTCTCTCCATATATATATATATACACACACATATAATATAATAATATACTTACTAGCTATCTCTTCTTCTTTATATATATATATTATAGATTATATAGTATTTCTACCTGTATTTTCTTGATATATCTATATTTATTTATATGTCAATGGGACAAAAGAGATATTTAATGGGATACAAGCCTGGAAAGAACGACTGCGACAATAGCATTACAACACATTAGCACATGGACATGGGACCGGGCCCCTCTGAACATTTTTAAACCATGATGGCAGAAGCATAATTAAAAAGGAAAATACTAATTTGTGGGGTTTTGCTTTGGCCTTTTAAAAAAACAGCAACTTCCACCGAAAGGACTTGGACACGAGATGCTTTTCTGACAACGAGCACTTCAATTCCATTTTGCATTTTTCTTGATTTCGATTAGTTCGTGAGATTAGATGTCAAGTTCAAGCCGTGCACTCTTCAGTTCATCCTCTTCATTAAAAGTTTGTAAGCGTTTTTTTTCTTGATTTATTTTCGTAATTTTTATTAATGTCTGCTAATTTTTTATTTAATCCTTAAATGCATATTTAATTCTTAAATTTCCATTGCTTTTCTTATTTTATATTTGTATTTTTCGTGTAATTCCATAAATAGAGATGGAGTAGCTAATTTCTTCTCTTTCTCCATCTCGGGATTGATCGTTAAAAATCGGTTGAAGGTTTTGGATGAACAAGGGGTTTGCAGATTTTGGATTTTAAATCGCTAAACTTCCGAATTTGAGATTCATGACATAGTCGAATGATTTGAGTTATAAACTCATTCTTTTGCAATTCCAAGAACGAAACGGTTGGAACAATTGATCCGAGACTTTAATTTCAATTTATTTACTTTAAATGCCTAGTTGATGATAGTTATTTTATTTATTGCATAGTTTAGTATTCAAAACTCTCATCAAAACTCAAATATTTGGTCTCTTTTATGTTCTCTTTTAATTTAGATTTAATTTACATAATTTCTTTTATCTAAGTAGCAGTGTGAGTTTAGTGTCACTCGCCTATAGTGGGCTTGCGTCCTTGAGAAAAATAGCTTTCCGGATTTGCCGGAAATAAAAATATAACCGCAACCGTACACTTGCGGATAAATAGAGCACCTTTGAGGGTGAGTCAGTATACAGAGATGAACGAAAAACAATTGTTCATAGTCGTATGTGTGAACAAAAAAATAAACCTAGAACCCCAACTTGTTCAAACTCGTAAGTAGAAACAAAATGCTCTTATTTATACTCGTAAATGTGAATAAAAAATCTTTATTCATACTCGTAAGTGTAAACGATTTTCAGAATCAATTGTTAGAACTTTATTCATCCTCGTAAGTATGAACAAATGTATATTATTTGTACTTATAAATGCGATCAATTCTGTAACTCATTCTCAAATTCTCGTATTTACGAGTGAGACCCATCAACC
>CM018909.1:11299928-11304928 GCA_009663005.1 Actinidia chinensis | reverse complement strand
TTACCGCTTTATTTTTAATTTAAACCAATTTCTAGCTATTTGCTACGAATAATAGTTTTGAGGTTTCGGTTCAATTTTCAAAATTAATTTTACAGATACATTTTCAAAAGTTATTTTTGGGAACAAAAATATAGTATATAGTATTTTTTAACAAAAATATTTTTTTGAGAATTTGAAGGAATTTTTTTCAAAAACAAATTCAAAAAATAATGTTCTCTTCTTAAAAATTCTCAAAATAGGTTTGGAAACTACCAACCAAATAAACTTTATTAGAACTATATATTATGCAAAACTGATTATAAAAATCACAACCAAATAGAAATATTTTGATTTTTCGTAGATTAACAATTTAGGACCCCCTAAATGAAAAAATGGACTAACAATTAAGAAAAGAGAGAAAAAGTTTTTCAAAATTTTACTATGAGCTGTATTTGGATTAAGGATTTAAGAAAGTATTTGTAGAGAGAAAAAATTAAGAAAAAAGATTAAATTTGTACCATTAATTATTTTTTTTAATTTTTTCCTCCACCAATTTTTTTATCGAAACACAACCTAAATGAATTACAAGAGAATTTCATGTGTGGCTCACTTTAATTTATTTCATTAAATAGTTGGAACTATTGTAGGCTCCCTTTGGTAATGATTAAAAATTAAACTTTTTTTTAAATTTGTTATAAAAAAGGCCAAGATTTTTTAGTTTTTTTCTATTGTAACTTTACTTTAGCTAAAATTAATCAAAAAAACAAAAACAAAAAAACAAAAAAAAATAACTTTAATTGATTTTTGTACTTATTTTAAGCAAAAATAAAAAAAACAAAAAAAACTGGTGCTAAACGGAGGCTTATTCTCTTTTTGTAGAGGTAATTAGCACTTTCAAAGTCCTTCAACTCACCACGCAATGAATAGTTCCAACTCTAGTCCAAAGGGTATCTTATTCCCAGTTTCATTTCTTTTTCTTAATTTCTCAGACATCCTTACACAATCATTTTTGGTCACTTTCACTATTTATTTAAAAAGTCTGACTCTTTAACTATTTAATTGTATTATTTATACTCTTTTATTATTAATCCGTGTAAAATAGTGATAAAAAACGCTCACATATTGCTCATGTGCTTCAATTATATGCCTTTATGTCCAAAATATTTTTATTTTTATAAAAAAATAAGTTAACGCTCTATATAAACACTTCTATTAATAAAGATTATATTTATTCCCATAATGGGTGTACAAGTCTGTATATGGAGTAATAACTTATTTCTCACAAAACATGATGGTATTTTAGATAAAAGGGTATTTAATTAAAGCACGTAAATAACATGTAATCGATTTTTATCACTATTTTCAAACAAATTAGTGATAAAATAAAAAATGTGTAGGTGATATAACTTAATGGTTAAATGGGTCAATACGATTTATTTTTTTAATAAAAGAATAAAAGTGATAAAAAAAATATAATTTAAGAGATTTCTAAGAAATTAAGTTGTTTTTTTTTTACGAAAGGAGAAGGATAAATTTCTAGTTGTTTGCTTGTGTCAGCCTTTTTATGGGATCATAATAAGAAGGAATCCTTTTATTTCCTGTGAACATCTTTTAATGATCACCCTTTTTTTCTTTTTGACTTTTTCCCGCATTTAACTCGTATTATTTACAGCTAATTTCAATTTATTTTATTCTTTCCTTTTAATTTGGTCAATTATTTACATCTAAAGCAATTGCAAAAGTAAGAGACAAAAACAGTCTACCTTAGGCATGCTTTGATTGGATTGATGGGGATGAGTAGATGTTATCTCATTTCATAGGAAATGATTTGGCCTACATATTTTTTGATGCTTTTATTTTTGAATTTTTTTATAATAATTTTTTTACAGTTATATTAAAATTTTATATATTTTTTTATTTTTTTTGATAAGAGAAATATAAAAATTTAATTCATTTTAAAAAAATAATCCACGAAAAGGAAAAGAAGAGATAATTTATCAAAGTAAAAGTATTTCTTTTTTTACATCAATAGTCCCTGATTAGACGACATCTATCTTTAAAGAACATTATGTTCTCCCAATTATACTTATCATCATGTAAAGAGGCTGAATGAATATTCAGTGAGATCAAAAAAGTTAAAATTTATATTCAGCGGGGTCAAAAGAGTCAGAATTTATGTTCAGTATGGTCAATATTGTAGAATTTATAAATTTAGGACAAATTATATTAACAAATTAGCTTAAAGAAAATAATATAATTTTTTTCTTCAGTGGGGTTAATTGACTCCACTTGTCTTTATGTGACTCCGCCACGGCTTATTATTCATTTAGTTAAAGAAGAATGCGATGCTATTCATGTGGTTATAAATTTTTTACCTACTTAACTTTTTTAATAAACAATTAGTTTTACAAGTTCTATAAAATGAATGGTTCAAATTGCATAATTGGAGTCGATGTAATCATACGAGTGCCTCCACAGCACCGACACTAAGATTTACCAGCACACTACATACTCTGAATTTCAATTTTTGTTATGGCAATAAACTAAATATGAGATACACACACGCTTGAGTTTTCATCCATTCTAGCACTTCAGGCTTAACTAGAGGTATACAAATAGACGGTTTGGGTTGAACTGATCCACTATAGTAACGGGCTCGGCTAGTCAGGGGTCGGTTTGAGTCCAGTCCGTTACAGTAACGGATCGGGTTAGGCTCAGTCTATTAACCATCTTCTTTGCTCAGTCTGATCCATTATCCCGGTTCACTAAAGTATCGGACTGGGCCCTACAGTAACAGGCTAGTCTCGGTCTGGATCGGTCGACACACTTTTTTTTTAACGATATTTCGACACATTTTATAATCAATGTAATGTTATATTTTGTACACATATTTTTTTCTTTTAATGTTAAAAAAATATTTTTATTCTTTAAAAAATAATAAGAGTTTCAAATTATATTTTAGTAATTTACAATAACAATGTATTTTTATTGAATAATAAATTAAAATTTGAATAAATAAATAGAAAAAGACTAAAAGTCAAAGAGATTAATTTTATTTGTTGATAAATAATATCAAATACATTGATTGTAAAATTAAAATAATTAAATAACTAAAAAATTAAAAAGTTAGAGATTAGAATCACTATACTTAAGTACAACCCAACTAGGTTGGTACTCACTTAATTCTTTCCTTACAAAGAATTTTGGGTTGGTACTTACTTAAATACAACCCAACATTCATTTGTATTTGTAATTCTTTCCTTACAAAGTACAATATGACAAAAAGGAATTTGGGCTTACCAGATGGCGAGGTTTTGAGTTCGATCTTTCGTGAAATTTTTTTTTGGGGGCTTAATGGGGCCAGACAAGTTGGATTAATATGCTGAATTATTCAGTCTGTAATACCCCAAATTGTAAATACGAGTATTAAAATAATAATTGAGTTAATTTTATTTAATTCTAATACATATATTTATTACTCCACAATTAGGAAGAAAATAAAACACAATAATGCGATACGTTGTGGACACACAGGTGTATGTATGAGAGAGACGTGGTGACACGTGTCACCACGCATGAGTGTGCACATGAGTGATGTGGAAGTGTTTCCTATGTGAGGGCTGTGTGCATGTGAGGTGAGAGTACATGTGTGTGTGTGAGAGAAAGAGAGATAGTGACACATAAAGAGAGAAAGATGGCTGTTATGCATGTGTGCCATGTGAGCCTAGCCTAATAAGCTAAAAACAATTTCAAACAAAGAATAAAAGGAGTGTTGTGTTAGCAGTTCCCTATGAATCAACAAAATGAAAACAAATAGAGTCGCATAAAATAGAAAGAAGCAAAGTGAAAGGTCGGAGAGAAAGGAGAGCTCGGGAGAAAGAAAAAAAAAATAGCAAGGAATGTGATACTGATTTTGTTTTCCTACCGAGGTAACTTTTAAATTTCTTCTCCTTTTTTTGGTATTTTTCTATTTTAAGCTTTATTATAGAATACCATATCTTTCTCATACGATGTCCAAATTACTTGATTTAAGTTGAGTTGAAAGCTGTTAAAATTATCTAAAAATTGGAATGTTATTTTAAATTCAGACTCTAAATGGTACAAAATTGACCTTTAATATAAATTTCAAAACTTAAAAAAATAGTTTGAACAGAAATTTTACGAATTTTATAAAAATATTTAAATATGTTAAAAAAATTTAAATATTTTATATGTGATATATTTATATGTTTAGGTATTAAATATTTAATTTTATGAAATGTTTTTAATACCCAAAATATTTATTAACTAAACTGCTATCAGTAAACCGTATGTGCAAAAACTGCGAAAGTTTCACAAATTTTTAAAAATTGTTATAATCTGAAAAATTCATCATATTTTTACTATAAATATATATATATATGTCTAGTATACTATGAAAAAGTTTGGGAGTCAAATGAACTCTGAAGAATTTTATAAAAATCATATACCAACTTGCCGCTTCTAAATAATTAGAGCAGAAAAAATTCTGTAGAAAGTTAAATTGAATTATTTTCTAAAAATTATGAAATTTAGTATATTCATATCCACGAGAAAAGTATTAAATCTAATGATTCGAATATTAAACGTATGGACTTTGACTCGAATTCTAGGAACGTTAGCTCACGGTGGGTAGGAAGATTTGGATATGCTTTCGATGAGTCTTGTTATGTATTACATAGCATAAAAATAACATATTTTATGTTTTGTAAATGAAAGCATGGCTTGTGTGTTAAAATTGATATGTTTTATGTTTAAAAGAATAATTTATTTTATTATACCATGACCAGATGATTATTGGATGAATTCATACCAAAAGGTTTAGGGTCGCCCTTATATTTTGATGTTCGTTGAACGGTTAAGTGTGTCGCAAATTGTCAATCGTAAATGAATTTGAAGCTTGACATAGAGTCAAGGGATAGTTAGCGCACTTAAGCCCAGCAATCTCGGGAGGATTAATTGTTAATATTGTATCTTGATGATAATAATGGTTGGCCTTAGTT
>CM018909.1:11182428-11184928 GCA_009663005.1 Actinidia chinensis | reverse complement strand
GTCATATTAGTTTGATAAAGGACTGATAAATGAGCTATAGATTGTTGAAGTTTAGTTCGAGAACTTAACGAATTTTAAAATATACTTTAACTTGATTTGTTATATAAAAAATTAAATTTAAATATATTTTTAAATTAAATTTAAATAATAATCTCTTAAGTAATTTAAATTACTCGAGTTCTAATTTACAATCAAGTTTGAAATTATTCTCGATTAATCGATTGCTTGATTTTTTCATCAGCCGACGGATATAAATATCGCAAAAGTGACTACAACAGTGGTCAAACCGATGCTTCGCCGACAGTTAATTTTGACTGGTCATTGTGGATCGGTCCCATCATTTCTGCGCACACCAAGCGGACAGTTGAATAAAATGAAGCCCAATGAATAATGATTGTGGGCCTAACTTGATAGATCGGCCCAATAAGGTTTACTCCTGGCAACTAAGCTAAGCCCATTGTTTTCTTCTTTCGAAGCCCCAAACAACACAAGATGGTTGATAATAACCGAAAATCAAGTTACAAACTCGAAAATAAAAATATTATTATCAATTTTTCTGATTTAAAAACCTAAATATCAATTTCTCACTTCAAAACCAATTTTGCAACAACACAAATTCATTACCAGATTTTTACATTATAATTACAATATTTTTTTTGTCTTCACTTCAATTTCAAACTCACATTACCAGTTTTATTTGAATATTAAGCAATAATTTGAAAAATTCTCACCCAAATCAATTGATTCAACTCTATCTTTGTTTTTGTTTTTTTAAATGGAAAATACAACACTGTCTTTGTTGAATAATGAATTTCTGAAAATACTACTTTGTTTTTCAACTATAAATATAATATATTATGATTCTATGGATAAGAAATTTCTTATGACTATTTTGTTTTTTAATTAAACATATCACTTTCATACATTTTACTATTCATATATATAACAGTTCATATTTTATATTTTTTATATTACACTTCTTTATATGAAATAATAAATTTATCATTCTACCAATTTTACATCACGAGCACACGTTGTACTATTCCTGTATATCACAATCTAAGAATCTGTTGGAGTGATCATTTGAATCTATATGATTTGCAAAACTGTGGGTGTTCCTGGGTTTATGAGATAAGAGAAAAAAATTTAAAAATAGATACATATGGGTGTTCTGCGGTAGAGCAAAACTGTTGCAGTCAGTCATTAGTCAGGTATGTGTTTAGTTGTACCACATAAACAGTGAGAATGGCTGTCGGAGTTATTTTTCAAAAACGGCTCTTCGACGATCAAGTTAGAGAGAGTGTGTATTTATTTCACCAGAGTGAACTTGTGTACCTTTAAGAGAAATAAATACTGATTTTATATAAAATAGCTCGGCGCGTGCCTTGACACGCTATATGTCTTGTCACTAGGTAGGTTGTGGCTCAGTGCGTGTTCGTACGCGTTGACCTCTGTGTCAGTGAGTAGGTGTCTGATCCAGCTACCCTCCTAAGGCCTGTCTGGTAGCCTGTCTTCGAACTGCCGACGTCACCATCAGAGCATAGGGGTTGTCAGAAGAAATTTCGTCGTGTAAGTTACCTTTGTCCCTTGACACACTTTGGGATCGCCATCTACTGTTGCATTCTACTGAATTTGCTAAATAGCGACAACTCGAGAATGCTAGTAGCCTTAGCTCGGATAGTTCCTGTATTTGGCTGTATCTCGACCGAGCTATGGCGTAAGGGGCCACCGAACTTGCTTCATAATAACAACTCGATGGCGGTACCTATCCTAACACGACCAAAATCGATAATTGAATATTTTATCCCCTTACTGAAACTTTTCATCTATGATTTTTTTTTCCATTTTCATGAAAACTTTTCCGTTCTTTTCATCACCGCCACCGTTGGCTTCATCACCGTCCAAGGCCATTGTTAGGTTTTCAATATTTTTATATTTGAACTCACAATGTTAGTACACTACTAGGTGTTAAACATGACGATAAAAAAGTGAAAATAGATAAACTCAATATTTTTTTAAAAACACCAAACTATCAGGAGTTAAGGGAGTTTAAGTCGTTCAGCAAAGACACAAATGTAATTATTCTAAAAAAGAGGATAAGTGTACTCCATTGTCTAATATTCTCTCTTTTCTCTTTCTCTCTCCTCTCCCTCTCTTAGTTTGTTAATAGGCCAGCTACATTTAGGCTTCCTTTCATACCAGCTTTTCGACTGACTCTTTTTAACTTTATAAACAAAAAAAATTAATTAGAGTTGACTTTTTATTTTTTTTTATTTTTATTTTTTTATTTATTTATAGTTAAAGTAAAGTCAGAAAAGCAAAAAAAAAATTTTTTTTTTTGATAGCAAGCTTAAAAAAGCTTGACTTTTAAGCATTCTCAAACGGAGCCTTAGTCTATTAGAGCATCCATATCAATCTCAGCAAATTTGAGCTAAATTATAATTAAAAAATCATAAATTTTACTTTAGATAGTCATTTTTTTAACATTATCTCAAACAAT
>CM018909.1:11137428-11149928 GCA_009663005.1 Actinidia chinensis | reverse complement strand
GATCCAGATTCCTATAAAGATGTAAAATTGTTGATCTCGACCATTTGTGCTTCAAAAAAGACTCAAACTATGGAGATCTTTTCTATAATATTGGCCAAGGAGAGGGAAAGGGAAAGGAAAAACAAGAGATTAGAACTACCTGATTCTAGTGCAACTTTTAACTGAAGGTTCTCTAAACATTCTAAAAACTTTGGTCTGTGGTTGTTTTCTTTTACCTGAAATTGCTTATGTGCTTGATTTTAATATTTGCCATTCTAACTTCATCAAGCAATTTACGTCTTCTTTGTGGGTGATACCGATGGTGACTTGCCCCCTATCGAAGGAATGCATTATGGAGGCAAGATGTTGAGAACTGTCAAGGCCACTGGAAAAACTGAAGGTTGTGCAAATATAATAACAATTTTGGTCTATAATTGTTTTCTTTTACATGAAATTGCTCCCGTCTTTGATTTTAATATTTATCATTATAGATTCATCCAAGTGTTTCGAGTCTTCTGTACTGGTCCTGATCGATGACTTCACCACTTGATGCCGAGGGTGACTTATCCCATATTTAGAAAAGGCATAATGGAGGGAAGATGTCAGAAGCTGTCAAGGCCGCTCAAAAACCTGAAGGTTCCGTAAACATACTAGAAAATTTGATCTATAATTGATTTTTTTTCCCGTGAAATATCATCTCTCTTTGATTTCATATTTGCCATTCTAGCTTCATCCAACTAATCGGGTCCTTATCTGCTTTTATTCTCTTTGCAATTATATTCTTATGGATTTAACAGTTAAGGATATATTACCCTCATCTTTTCTGGTATGCCATCATCTTCTTTCTTCAATCCGAAGTCCTCCTTGAGGTTTTTGTTTTGGTTTCAATTTTGTTGAAAAGTTCTAAGGTGGACTTGTTTCTTGTTATGAACAAACAATTAATCAAGAAATTATTACAAGTCCCAAGAAAAAAAAAATACAATCCTGAGGAGGAAATGCCTTTTAAAAAAAAAATTACAATATTGGAGAGGAAATGCCACATAGGGACTAGAAGAGGATAAGTTAGTGTTAAATGAAGTCAAATTCTGGTAAAGGCAATGTCATTACTTGCAAGAGCATAATATGAAAACAACAGAATCGACTTCTTCACAACTTGATGCCGAGGGTGACTTGTCCCGTATGCGGAAAGGCACAAGGGAGGGAAGATGTTGTGAAATACTAAAAACTTTTGTCTATGGTTGCTCTTTTATTTGAAATTGCCTCTGTGTTTGATTTCAATATTTTTCACTTTTGCGTCTTCTATGTGAGTCCTTATTGATTTCTCCACCTCTTGATGCCGAGGATGACTTATCTCCTATTGAGGAAAGGCATAATGGAGGGAAGATGTCGAGAGTTGTCAAGGGCACTCTACAAGGTGAATGTTCTATAAACATAATGAAGAATTTGGTCTATAATTGTTTTCTTTTACCTGAAATTGTGTCTTTCTTTGATTTTAATATTTATCATTCTAGCTTCATCCAACTATTTGCGTCTTCTACGCTGATCCTCATCGACTTCTTCACCACTTGATGCCGAGGGTGACTTATCCCCTATTGAGGAAAGGCGTAATGGAGGGAAGATGCTACGAGCTGTCAAGGCCACTCAAAAACCTGAAGGTTCTGTAAACATACTAGAAAATTTGATCTATAATTGATTTCTTTTACGTGAAATGTCATCTCTCTTTAATTGTAATATTTGCCATTCTAGCTTCATCCAACTAATCAGGTCCTTATCTGCTTTTATTTCCTTTACAATTATATTCTTATGGATTTAACAGTTAAGGATATATTACCCTCATCTTTTCTGGTATGCCATCTTCTTCTTTCTTAATCCGAAGTCCTCCTTGAGTTTTTTTTTTTATTTTCAATTTTGTAGAAAGTTTCTAAGGTGGACCTAGTTTTTGTGCCTAGGGGGGTTTGAATAGACCCCAACTTAGAAAATTATAATAATTGAAATCGTAAATGCAGTAATAATAGTATAAAGAATTTATCAAAGGCAACCACGCAAATTGCATTAATAAAATCTAGAAGATAGAGATAAACAATTTACAAGTAAACCTTTGAATACAACAATTCTCGATGGAAAATCATGGGTATCTTTGTGTTCATGAACAAACAATTAATCAAGAAATTATTACAAGATCATTGAAAAGAAACTTGGAATCCAATCTGAATGCACTTTAATTTTGATTCCTTGTCTCTGCAAACGTCCATTAGTTTTCCATTCCACCGGTGGCTCTGACTAGGGGCAGCCTTCTCTTAATCCAAATTCCCCTTCCAAGATTGGATCCCTCTCCGTAAATAATACGCACTCTGACACCCATCGGGCTGCCAAGATCAATTCCATCCACAGGACACTCCAATGTTCAATAAATGTGGCTTCTATAACAATACGCTGATGCAAGAATATTGCATGTGTGTGGTCTTTCAAAACACAATTCAGAGAAGATTTTTAGTAAGTGCACTTGTCGGGACATGCTTGGCCAGCCATGGGGCTGCCATGGGTACATGTTGGCACCCACATTGGGCATTGATGGGCAGTCGTCGGCACACATGTTGTCCCGTCTGTTGGGTTTTCTTGCTTTGAGTAACAGATGATCAAATATGAATACTTTACCGGAATGCAAGGACTTTTAGTAATCTTTGGGATTTTTGAAACTTGGAAGGCTAGGGCATCAAACAACACTCTCAAATGGTTTCGGAATGATAACAAACTGCCCTGTTTAACTCTGTTGTCCTCTAGCTTCTCTAGTCTTTTCGAGATAAAGGCCATGTAAGCACATGAATTAGTGAATTATTATTTTTTCTTTCCAGATGTTGCAATATACCCTGTTCTTGGATATTGCTCGTCTCAATTTTAATGTTGTTGAATTTGATACATAGTCACACTTTGTTGGAGGTGCTCACTGACATATTTATTTAATTTCTCTGTTGGTCAAAATGATTTTTAGGCAGTTTTGGTCCTTGATTCACTAATATGTAGGCTTTTTGTCCAGCATTCTTTCGAGCAATGTGAGCTTATCCAAATAGCATTAACCATTCTACCAATTTATCGGTTTCGTCAATCATACAAATTTTAGCAGACACTCATGGTAGGTTGATTTCATTTCTATTAAACAATTGTGCTGTTTTAAAGGTGAGTCTGATGACTCTGATGTCGCAGGTAAAGTTGTAGGCAATGGTGAAAGCAGTAGAAGCCTGAAGAGGAAATGCAAATTTTCAAAGAAGCAGGTGCGATTTTTCCCCCCGACTTCTTTTTCTCCCTTGGACTAGCTCACTGAAAAAGTCTTAGCCTGGCGAGGAAGGACATGACACATGTTGGGAGGTCTGATCTTTTTTGCTTTGGATGCCATCTTGATTTGCATGTTCTCAAGTTCTCAAATATGATAGGGGAATCAAGATTAACACAATCCTTTCTTGGCTAGATATAAAATCATGAACAGGGTTTATAAGCCAATAAATAACATGAATATATGAATAGAAAGCTTAAGTGGTTTTCTTTGACCTGAATCTGTTCATTGTTTTGGCATTTGCTGCAAGTTATTATCAGTTTTATCTTGGAAGTGGAAGGTATAGATAGGATTGTCCCACGTCTGCATGACATAATGTCATCTCAGTGTTATTCTTCCCATTTCACTGACAGCTTTGTTACAGATGATGGATTTGTGCCTCACTGCCTCTTATGATATGGAGCTTTTAACCATTGACTCATTGAGCTAATAATGATTTGTTAATTAATTGTGTCCGCTTTGCTCTTATTGTAGCCGGTGTCAACATATGATCCTACATGATGATATGGTATATACTTAACTTTCTCCACCACTAATAGTTAATGTATTAGGAGCAGTTGATTGTTATACATGGTGTCAGAATACCAAGGTCCTGTATTGGATTCTCACCGCGTACCCCGTGACTATAACATGACACACTTGTTTGGCCCACTTTTGATGGAGAGTCTTACTGTGCGAGGAAGCAAGTTGCTGATGTGAAATACTCAAGTTATCTCCTCTTTGGCACCTTAAGGTTTAGAGTAGCTGGTTGCTAATTCTACAAACTGTACCCTTCTGGCTTTAGATAATTTTTATTCACATAAAAACACTAGCAGGGTGCAACGTTACATTGATAGGATACATAACATTGTTATAACTATTTTAAGTACTTTGCATTCTAACTTCCTGTGCTTAAGGTTGTATAATTGAAATAGGTTTCTTTGGTGCTTAATTCTTACTGTTAAAATTATAAAATATATGCTTAGAAGTTTCGATTAGTGTTTTCATGATTGCAAATTTGCAATGGTTATTTGATTTCGTTAATGTGTATATCAATTGGGAAAGATTTACATGTATATCAATTTTATTTATCTTTTTGACTTTTTGCTAGATATATCAACAAAAAAAAAATTACCTTCCTTAAGAGTTGAAGATTTTAAATTACTTTAAATATTAAACACATCTAACATGCATTCATATCACACATGCACAACCTTATTTCATTCAGGCTTGTGTTTAATGCTGCACCTTGGGCCTAGGCTCCAGGAGCTTTCAGAGCTTGGTGAGCCTTGAGCCTTTAACAATATTGGATTTGGTAATAATTTGGGACAAGAATAATAATATTCATCCCAGCTAGAATCCCTTAGGCTGTGTTTGGATCAAAGGATTTGGTGAGGAAAAAGGAAATAAAATTGGAAATGGAAATGGAAATCGTCCAACTTTTCCATTTCCATTTCCTTTTCCCCTCACTAAATCCTTGATCCAAATACAGCGTTTGGAATTACCTTAACAAGAAGGAGCCACAAAAGTTCACAACTAGAATCCCTTGGGAATTACACCCAAAGATAAGTCAAGCATCACACAGTTCACTCAAATTCTCAATATCTCCATTCTATAGACTAGAAGAATTATGAAAGTGTTTTACAGGCAATTGGTTCTCCTAAATTCCTAATTTAAGTAGGGTAGGACTCTAAAATGGGAAGACAAAGAAACTTTGACTAGCTAGAGTATGTTAGACTTAATAAGGACTCTTATGTAGGACTAAGATATAACATTTGACCCATAGCACGGCCCATGTGTGATCCTCTATAACCCATATTCATCAATTTTCAAACTTATCTAAATTCCCTTGGCGCTTAAAACCTAACAAACATATTTTTTTAAATTAGATGTCCAGGGGCGGCATCCTAACCTTGAAACACATAAACATCATCAAGAAAAGATTGGAGCTTTTATAAGTACCCCTTTAACTCTCTCTCTCTCTCTCTCTCTCTCTGCACTCATGACAAGCGTTACAAAGTCATACCTTACAAAGAAACTGCATTTGGAGAGAGATTTAGTGGGTACATTTAGAAGCATCCTGCAAGGCTCAAAGGGTGCCTCATGTGAAATTTTAGATTTTTTATCTTCTTCTTTCCATGCTTTACCCAGAGGGTAGAAGTGAACCAATGCTGGATCTGGTTAAAGTTGTCCCTGGCATTGCACACCTTCATTTTATTTCAGAAGGAAGGAACATTGCATTTGTCCTGCACTGTTTTCTACGTGTTTCTTTTTTCTTTTTTATGTTTCATCAGGTAAAGAGAAATAAGTCGATGTCCACTTTGTGCCACATGTCTGCATCCACTTATTATTGATCTCCTGTTCAGTTGCTATGCTTGGACTAGACTTGGTAAGTTAAGTCTTTCATGATTGTTTTCATAATTTTTTGAATTTGGATTGCCCGCAACATTTATTTTAATTAGTCTAGTCTTTATTTAGATAGAGAAAGGATGTGTCATACAAGCCTTAATATGAAACACTGTATAAGTTCTGTTGATATAAGTTCCTAAATTAGCATAGGTGGGTGCCCTTAAAACAATAGTTCTGTTGTTCTCTGGAGGCTAAACTAATTTTCAGGTTGTAGGAGTTTGTTAGGCTGTGTTTGGATTAATGATTTGGTGAGGGTTCCCCCTTTTCTTTTCCTGTTCCCTCACCAAATCCTTAATCTAAACACAACCTTAAAGTCCACACCATTGTGATTTGTGGGATTCAAACTGGACCCATAGTTAACCAGAGAATTGATGCCTCTTGAACATTGTATTAATAATAGAGCATATGGAGTCCAGGCCATTTCCTCTGGTGAGGATTTATTACTTTAGCATTGCATTATTGAATCAGCATCCATGCACTTGCTAGTTGTAGAATCACACCATTCATAGACAACATGCATCTGTTTCCTCTATTATTTTGTTTCCATTATTGGATCTTATGTTGGCCCTGTTTCCATTACCTACAATGTCAAATAGTTGGCTAAGGACCACATCTATCAAACTTTGTTTGATTACTAGTTCGCCACAAATTATTTAGGTGCATTTGCAAGTTTGTGCACCTACCCACGCACATCTTTTTTTGCTCTAACTGGGTGTTTTATTGTATTTTTTTTGCTGCAACTTTTGATTTTCTGTCGTGAAAGTTGTGTTAGTTTTTGTTACAATTTCTACTTTTTGCTTATAGGGTAAAAACAACTTAAAAAACTATTTTTTAGAAGCTCCATTTTGATACTTTTTGACTTCTATTTTTGAATAATCAACTTTTAGCATTAGTTCTGCTACAACTAACGCCCAATAAATATAGCTGTTGGACATTAATGTTAGTGCTTTACAAGTTTCATAAGTTGGCATAATTGTCTCATAATAGATCATCCTATTTTCAAAAGCTGTATTGGTTCTAGGACAATCATGGAAAACTCATGCTCTCTCAGCTATCAGGTTCTAGTTTTTGACAAACAGCCCTTGTAAATCATAAAGAGAAAGTTGATAGGTTCTAATTTTTTCTGCATACCGTGTCTTATTGGAAGCGCTCTTTTTATTTACGTACTGATGATGAATGCTCTAATTTAGCATCTATTTAGCTATTTCAGATGTGAAGTCAGATGCACCTGATCATGTTCAGTGCTGACCAAGAAAATAACATACGGGTGGTCTCTCTCTGTCTTTTATTCACACTTTTGCAACTGGTCCATTTGGGTAGAATCATGGATTGGTATTGATTCCAGATGTAATTGTATATGGTATTGTCCTCCCAACTAATCTAACAATCCTCAATGGAAAACTTTGAGAATCTTCTTGTCATGAACAAATGATTAATCACGAAATTATTACAAGACCCAAGAAAAAAACCTTACAGTTCCAATGTGGAAATGCCACACAGGGACTAGAAGAGGATAAGTTAGTGTTATATGAAGTCAAATTCTTGTAAAAGAAATGTCATTGCCTGCAAGAGCATAATATAAAAACAATAGAATCGACTTCTTGACAACTTGATGTCGAGGGCGACTTGTCCTGTATCGAGGAAAGCCACAAGGGAGGCAAGATAGGATTGGTCTCTCTCCCATGTTTATTCACTCTTTTGCGTCTGGTACATTTTGGTAAATTCATGGATTGGTATCGATTCCAATGAAATTTGTATTTGGTATTGTCCTGCCAACTAATCCAACAACATAGCCTTGGATTTGGATGGTGAAAAAGGAAAGAATTAGATCATTACTCCTATAATAGTGCAACTTGTACCAAGAAAAACTATGGACAATCAAATAGAGGGTAATAAACTGTGCAGAAGTTGCATTGGGCAAGCGTTGTCTGAATTGACACTAGGATGGATTAGGGATTATTCTTTTGGGTCACAATTGGCGTGGGAACACAACACTCTTTACAACCTATTCAAATTCGAGTAGTGCTATGGGTACCCCTAAAATGCACCCCAATTGCACTCTTAGGAGAGAGAGACACACAAGGAGAGTGCCCACACACTTGGGGTGGTGTGGGACTCACTCCCCTGGTGTCTCTCTCTCTTCTAAGGGTGCAATTGGGGTGCACTTTGGAGTATACCCATAGCATTTTCCATTCAAATTTCTGCGATTAACAATCCTTGAAATTGGGAAATGAAAGGCTTAATTTGGTAGTTTTTTTTCTAGATTTTTTAGATGCATGGTAGTGAATTTTTTAATCGTTTTGATTAAAATTTTATATTTTTTTCGGTTTCTCTTCACGAAAGGAATTTGAAATGCAAAAAAAAATTGTTTAAATTTGAAAAAAGATCTACTAAAGACAAAAAAATAACTAATTTGATCCAATAGTAAAAAGAGTACACTAAAGACGAAAAAAATTAAAAATCAAAGCATCCAACAGATCTCAAAAAAAATTAGGCCAAACTGGAACAAAAAATTTTAAATTTGGATTAGTAATACTATATATAGACATTTTGATTTTTAATACTGCCTCTGCTTTCCAATTATGTTTTTTTGTCTTACATGACGCTTCCATGTGCAATAAAGTTTGAGAGAGATAATAGGTGCAATAAAATTGTTCTCCATTACGAAGACCACTGTGGCTTACAAATAATTTGTAGAATTCGAATTTGCACCCTCACATCCAAATACTAAAATTTGATTTTCCTTGCAAGATTAAAAAAAAAACTCACCTCCAAATACTAAAATTTGATCATAGAATATCCGGAAAAAAAAAAGAAGAAAACCATCTCACCTGCAAATATTAAATTTGAAAAAAACTACTATTTCCAAATTTGAACTAGAAATGTTTGTCGAATTAAAAAAATAGATGGTAGAAATTCATTTGGCTATGTGATTTAACATACTGATACGGTACCAATATTGGTTATTGCCCCTATGTGGCTCCCTTTTCGGTTTGTTCAGGAATGAACGTAGAATTTTATGCAATATTATTTTAATCTTTTTTTTTTTTGGATTAACCACAGAGTGTCCTTGTGCCTTTGAGCCCACCTAAACTAATCTCTGTGCCCTAAGCAGCTAGTCCTTCACACCTCATGATGTAAACGCGGATATGCGACGCAGCCACCAGGAATCGAACGCGATACTTCCGAGTGTTAGCTTGTGTATCTGACGTCCGTCCGAACCGACTGCGCCTTGTACCCGGGGCAGGGGTGAGAATCGAAACCTACACCTAAGTCCTGATAAGGTCGCCCTTTACCACTTGAGCTAAGCCTTGTTCTCGTATTATTTCAATCTTTGGTTGGTTGGGTTGGGGTGGGGGACACCCACAGCCACCACTCTGGGGTCCATGCTTGGGTCTGTCTATGCTTGTAGGCTTCGAACACTGTGTTCTCTTGCCTGCCCCCTTCTGTATCCTACCCTCCTAGTATTTACACATTGCCTCGATTTGAATGAAGTGAGTAGTATTTGTTAAAGTTGAATTTATGATAAAAATTGAAACTTAAAAAGTAAATTAAAGTAAAAAAATATCAAATTGAAGTTCTTGAAAATTAACTTTTTAAAGTCGTTTTTTATTCATAATTAAGCAAGTTGTCACACACACACACACAAAAATAACTGGTTAGATTGATAAGAGCATCTCCATTAGTTGTGCTAACTATTTTGTGCATTAAGCCTTCACATAGGTAAAATTTAGTTCTATTAGTTAATTAATGGTACTACAAACACTCCATTGATTGTGTTAATAAATGCACTATCTATTATATTAACTTTTATCTATTAGTAGTTAATGGTACTACAAACAACAATAGTTTAATGAGTGGGACCCATATAATTTTTATCTGGCACCAAGTAAAATTGGTCAAAAAATTATATTTTAATGAGTGTGGCTTATTTATTTTTTGTTTATATGTTATAAAAAAAATTAACTATGGCTTTAGTATTGAGGAAGTAAGTCCATTTATCACATCCTTAACTAAATTATTGGCGAGAAAAAAATAATTCACTAACTAATTTATGCTAACACAATCACTAGCACACATATTAACTAAACCAATGAAAGAAATTGTGTTTGTTGTTAGCCAAAACCACACACAAAAAAATAATGTTGAAATCTATAGAAGACCTAAAAAAGGAAAAATAAGGTTTTTAGTGGGAAAAAAATAGGGTTGTCTTTAAAGTTCCTAGCTCTTTGATAAAATCTATATTTGATAATTATTTTGCCTAGTTTTATAAAAAACCGAACCGAACCGGCCGGTTAACCAGTTGCACTGGGAACCAGACAGTAACCGGGACGGTTTAAGTAAAATACCGGAAATGCATATGAACCGGATTGAAGAACCCCACCCCAACCGCCGAACCGGACGGTATTTAAAAAAAACATTGAACCGGCCGGTATGTAGTGAACCGCCGATTTTTTGAAAAAAGTAAAAAAAACACAATATTTTAAAAAAACACAAATATTTAGTGGCCTAGTGGTTTTTAATTTTTTGAATTTTTGTTTTTTTTTTGATTTTGATTTTGGTATTTTATTTATCTAGTAATTTTTTAAACTTTATTTTTAATAAAATAAAAAATTGAGTGCATTAAAAAAACTGTACAAACACTAATCTTTAAATATTTATTATATATATAGATTATCGAGATACGTATTATCAAAAAATAATCTAATGTAAAAAATAAAAACTTAAAATAAAACTAAAGAATAAAAAATAGAAAAGTATAGGAAGAAAAAATAAAAAAAATAAAAGACAAACACAATAATGCACATTATTATCTTATAATGCACATTATTGACCAATTTTAAATGTTTATTTTCTTTTAAATATAAAATAATCATAAGTAATAGTTTTAAAATATTAAATTGAAAAGAACAGAAATCATCTTAAAATTTTTATAATTATATATTTTTGTACTTTCTTTTATAGGTATTTATTATTTATACGTTGTTGAATTATGTATAAAAAAGACAGTATCTTTATCAATTTATATTTTTTTAATGATTATTTTAGTTAATATATTTTTTATTATTTTATTTATTATATAACCGTTGAACCGGTTGAACCACTGTTGAACCACTGAACCCTAAACCATTACATTGACCGGTTCGGTTTTTTGATCACTATGATTATTTTGTGGCATAAAGCTAGAGGGACTTGGCAAATAAGACAAACTCTTTTTGTCTTTAATATGTGGCCTTCTAGAAGAAAGTGGAATACATGGCAAGTGGTCCATTTGAAGTTGTTTGCCAAACTGATTCCTTCTCCATTTGATGGGTGCTATGTGCCAAAACTGTCTAAAATATGGGGTATAATGGTAATATTATGTGACGGTATCATAACAAAAAATCTCATATTGTGATAATGGAAACTATTTGGTTGGGTTATTCGACAGTGACATTGTATAGAATAGTGTTACTGTTGTACTTATTATTAGTTTTGAAAGAAGTGATCCCTCACCCAATTCTCGGGTCCTATTCTAAGAAGATTGCTTGTTTCAACTAAACTTTAAATCGAGTATTTATTTTATGGTTTCAGATCATAAAAAATAAAGTATTTTGTAACATCATATAAAATGAGACTCAAAATCTCACATTTTCACCTTTGGAATAGCTTCTCACTTTCCAAAAAGGTGGTCTTGAGTAAAGTTTTTTTGGTTTGTTTTTATACGTCGACCTTTTAATGTAAAAAAAAAAAAAAGGAAATCGTTTAGTTTCCTAAATTTTAAATTGAATCAGTTAAACCAGACCAACTTAGTATAAGGTGACAAACAAAGCCTAAGTGGAATATTTTGTCTGAATTGATTATCATAACTAGACAAAATCAAAGATGGCCACATCCAATAATTAAGAAACGATTGCTTTGATGCTGATTTTAATTTTAGCCATATGTGGGCAACAAGAACTGCTTGGGTTCCTCAAAAAAGAAAAAAGAAAAAGAACTACTTGGATTTCTGTAGTATGATTAGAGGCCAAAATACGAGCGACCCAAAGTACGTTTACATTTTGCCAACTTTATTCTAGTCTGACAAAAATATATTTAATTATCCATTATAATGTGATGCTAATTATTTATAATGATATGAAACATTCATTTTACAAAACACCTCACGAAAATCATTCATGCAGGAAATTAAATTGATTAGAGATCAATAATTACGTAATCGTATCACATTTGTCTTAAAAAAATAGACTATCTATGCTAAAAATTTACTTGCTCTTTTCAAAATGATCCACGTAACAAAAAATTAATTTTTGTTACCTTGCTAGAAAAAATTAACTATGACTTTAGTATTTAGGAATGGTGCAGTCCATTTAACACACCCTTAACTAAAACATTGGCGAGGAAAGAAATGTTTCACTAACTAATTTATGCTAACACAATCACTAGCACACACATTAACTAAACTAACGAAAGAAATTGTGTTTGCTGTTAGCCAAAACCAAAAAACAAAAACAAAAAGAACATTGGAATCTTGCTAACCCACCTTAAATATTGATTATATCCTAAATGAGGACACTATGTGTTGGTAGGAACTGAATCAATTATTATTCTATGAAATACCAATTCTACTGGATTAATAGTGAGTGGATTATTAATAACATATTCTCTAAGTATTTTACATTCTGACGCAAAACATGAGGTCGATCCATAATATGTAATATAATCTCAAAGTCTAATTCGGTTAATCAAATGGCCCAAAAGTTTTTAATTATTTATATCATCCATCTCGTTTTTCCTTTTTTCTCAAAAATAAATCCTAAAAATA
>CM018909.1:11129928-11132428 GCA_009663005.1 Actinidia chinensis | reverse complement strand
ACGGCGCATTTGCCACTGGACTTTCTTTTCGGGTTTCACCGAGGCGTTTAATATACCCCGTACATGCCATCTAGGACCTTTCTTTTCGGGCTTTCACAAAGGCGTTATATACCCCCTGTACACACGATTGTCTAGTTGCCTCTCGTGCGGTTTTCCCGGTATAGCCTAGCGTGTCCCATTCTCAAAACCATTCTCACGTTAACCGTTTTCGAACCGTTTTCATATACCTTCTCAAATTGTTCCATCAAATCCTTCTCAAAATCATTTCCTAACTCTCACACAAGTATAACTTTATATTTCTTCCATAAATTCACCACACCTTCATGTTTTACATTTTATCACCATTTAGATGCAACAACATGCAACCCATGCATTCAAAACACATAATAATACGCTATTTTGAACCATACTCATCACCATTTAAAAAAATTTCATCTTAAAACTCCAGTACACATCACTAGTTTTCCCTTCTTTAATTTTGTCACATAAGCAATTGTTCCTTACTAAAAATTAATGCACAATAAAATGTACAAACATATCCATATGCGAAAAGTAAACCATTAAAAAAAAAAATTTTTTTTTTTTTTTTTTTTTGCTGTTCAAGGTGTCGACACTGAAAAAACTGGTGTCGACACCAAATGTCAGAATACAAAATTTTTCGTTTTTTCTTGTTCAAGGTGTCGACCCAAGTCAGCACCAAATGTCAGTAGCAAAATATGAATTTTCACTATTCAAGTTGTCGACACAAGTTCAGCACCAACCATCAAGTAGCAAATTTTCTAACATTTGCCCTTCAAAGGTGTCGACACCACATTTCAGGTGTCGACACAACCATCAGTGTCCATTTTTCTCATTTCTCCTTTCAAGGTGTCGACACAACCTCAGTGGTCTTTTTCGAACTTTCCATTTTTCGCATCTAAACAAATTTCCTCCTTTAGGTTCTATACCCAAAATATACTTCACTGGACTTTATAAGTCTTTACACAAAATCAAAGCTAAACTACACAAGATAATCCCTTTACAACAAACCCAATAATTTTTCAACCCATTAATCCCCTTTTTTCAACTTCCATTGTAAACTATGTGTCCATTTTAATTTCAATGCTCAATGGTGTCAATAGACTTATTTAAGCTCATTAACAACAACCCAAAACTAACCCCACAAGATAACACCTTTAACCTCAAATCCAGCAAAGGCAAGCTCCAAAATGGTGAAGAGATGAGATTAAGCTTCAAACTCCCTAAGCTCCGATTTCAAACTTCTTAGCTCAATACGTAGCCGCTCGTTTGTAGATGATTTTTCTCTCATGAATCACTACTCAAATCAACACCTCACTCACCTATATCTAAGCTCTAAGTCCCAAACCACTTTTGGCTCTACTCTAAGGAGAGAAGGAGAAGGAGGAAGAAGAAAAGTTTCTTCCACAAAAAAATAAAGTGCTTTACATTTATTTTGTTTAGGTCAAAATATACAATGACACAAAATGCCCTTCCTTAGTCCCCTTGGGCTTGTGTTGGCCCAAATCAACAAACCCAATCTAAATAAATCTTGGTCCAATCCCGTGGCCCCTCTCTCACACATTCCACTTCATCCATATTGGCCCCGATTAAATTTAAATGGGTCCACTTTATATTAAAATCCACAACTATATAATATATTAATACATATTCATATGTTATATATATGTAACACGTGGCTTGTTGACCTCACATATGTGTCATAATTAGTAAAAAAAATTTTTGAACCTTACAGTAATTTAGTTCAGGTTCTTCCATTAGCTTGTTAGCTAATTTAGATAATAATCATTCCCAAAATAATAATTTTCATTTTTATTTAGAACGGTTGATTTAGATTTTGGTTAGCGATTGAGAGACATGTTCTACTCCTTTCATTCTTGTGCACATAGCTCCGGTAGTACGACTCGTACTTTGAGTTATAACACTCCCGTCGGCCTTCCTTGGGATCATCTACAAGCGATACGATTGACGTCGAGTCAACTGATGGAATGAAGACGAAAATGGTTTTAGTGACAATTTCAATAGTTAAGGGGGCGTAAGTGATTGGATTTTCAATTGAGGGGGTGTTTAATGACAAAATATTATTTTTAGGGTGTGTTTCTATAATTAAGCCTTTATTTTTTGTTGTAGTCCACTAAAAAAATGATCCATAGATAAAATATATGCCCATTCTGAAAGATTTTTTGTTCATAATAAAAGATATAGGCTAGTCCACACTCTTTTGAGAGAAGAAAGTGATATTTTTAGGCGAAAAAAACTAATTTCAGGTGAAATCTCATCCGTTGGATTAATTCAAATGAATTTTAACTGTAGATAGTGAGAAATAAATTTAGAATTCAAATGCAGTTGTAATTTGTATTATAGATATATAATATATATGTGAATAATTTACGAAAAGTCTAATACCTTAATCCATGTTTCCGGGACAAAGACTGCCTTAATTTTTCCTATTGTCGTGTCACCATTTCTATTAGTATTGGTC
>CM018909.1:11117428-11119928 GCA_009663005.1 Actinidia chinensis | reverse complement strand
CCCGCCCGCTTAAACGCCTAGCGCTTTTTAGATACCTAGTTTCTATATCTATGTATTTTAGAGATCAAAATCAATTGCCATTTCTATCTTCCTTTTTGTATTATTCACATTCACATTTGAATTTTACTATTTTGGATATCATTTTTTTTGTTAGAATTTGATATTTTGGGTCATTTATCATATTTTTAGTAAATATTAATGATTTAAACAATACAATATAAGAAAAAAAAAAACGGTCCTAGCTGGGGGGGGCCGCCTAGGTGCTAGGCCCCCCGGCCGGCCCCGATACCACCTGCGATTTTTTATAACCTTGGTAGAATCCACAACACCTTCCAACTGAACTGACGGCCATTTTATTTCAAAATTTGCATTAAGGTCGCCTCATAAACCAAATCCAAGGCATAAGTTTTGTGATCCCAAATAAAGACCAATCCGAAATAGTGAGAAATTACAGAACCCCTCACATCACAGTTCTTCATACATTCGTTTGGTTCAACTGAGCTCTCGCAATAAATTCCCAAATGGTTTACACTTCTTTTGCGATTATTCTCATGCTAGTTAGCCCATACTCCATAGTCCTTCATTCCTTCCAAGACACATTGTACAAACTTCTCTCGACCCACATCTCTGCCAGAATTTCACAACACTCAAGCGTCTAAACGATACTTCGCACTATTCATTTAATAGCAGGGAGCCATTTAAAAAGCATCATGCCTGAAACAAAATAGTAACTTTTTTGGGGGTAAACTGAATTACTGCTTTAAGCACATCTATACTACACTAAAAAAGGGAGCACCCCATATGTGAGCGAACCCAAAGGCGAAGCTGTCTCACTATTTTTCATCAAATTTGCCCTATAAAGCTGCTCCATTTCCCCCCTCAAAACTCTCGTAAATGCTTCAATTATACTGCCAGTTAAAAGAAAAAAACCCTTCCTCATGTCCTCTAAAAAGCTTCAGTTTCTACTTGTGAGATTTTCGTAACACATGCATCCCTCTAATATTCGTATAGGCAAATGCATACAAGTACATGAAAATGAGTCTACTTAACCATACCAAGAAAAAACCTACCCGCTAAATTTACTGCAACTCCATTGCGGTATTTGGATGAGGAATTAACAAAAGTAAAAGTAGGGGTGTCCAAAAAATCCATAAAATCCGAAAACCGGTGAACGCGAACCGAACCGAACCGAACCGTACATTTTTGGATTGGTTCTATGTTTGAATGGTTAGGTCTGGTTTTAAAATTAAGAACCGTAAATTTGTTCGTTCCGTTTTTATTTTAAACCGTGGTTCAACCGAACCGAACCGAAATCGATTATATATATAATAATATAGAATACGCGTACATATATTTCTCTAGAATATTAATTCACACCTACACATCACGTGATTACTTTAACCTTTCTCCCCAACACAAATATTTCACTTCCTATAGATATTATGATTATTCTATCCATTTTCCATCAAACCCTTTCAAACATTCTTTTCTTATCCCGAAATTTTTATCAGTTAATTTTTTTTTTTCCTTTTATTATCCATTATTAATTCTTTTCAGTTTTTTTCGTTTATTCATTGTTTATTGTTATCCATTATGATTCTAAACTTTTATGAGTTGTTAATTGCAATATTATAGAGTTGGGTTGATGTAACATCATTTAAGGAGTCAATCTATGAACTATTTTATACTATTTTTGTTGTCATGACTTAAAGTATTAATGAAATTATGAGTTCTTTAAATAATAATTTTGTTTGTATTTTTATTTTTATAAAAATATTTACAATATTAATTTGGATTGAACCGGAACCGCACCGATAAGGCGGATCGTTTTTTGTTTGGTTCTATCTTTGTAATTGTTAGGTTACTGGCTTCTTACCGGTTTTTTCAGAAGCCGTTAAACATTGGTTACTGGATTCTTATGGAACCGAACCAATCCGGACCATGGACACCCTAAAGTAAAGCATAACGACACGGAATCACAGAGATAAATTTACCAATTAGCATATTAGCAAAACCACACGGAATCACATAGATAAATTTAGCATATTACCTTCATTATGTAAATCCCTCCACAAATCCTTGATCCAAACACAGCCTTAAGGAACAAATCAAATTCAATCAACAAAGAGCAAATGGCATCCTTTATGCTTCGATTAGATCTTTTCATGGACCATAGGCAATGCCCGTATAAAAAGATGCAATTTAAATATTTCATATTGGATCGATATACCATCATTCAACAACTATCGAAAACAAAATTTGTCTGGAGTTGGTAGATCGATTGTCCATACGATTGATTATAAGAAAATGATAAACGAAACAGATCATCTGAAAACCCTAGAAACATTTGTAAGATCTGAAGAACATGAAATATATATGAATTTGTACAATAGTTTAAAAACTCTGCGTTTCAGAGACTTACACTTGAGATGAGATTGCTGAATTTCTCTGGGTTTCGATTCTTCTGGCGAGATGATTGCTGCCCAGTCCAGACTCGTAC
>CM018909.1:11092428-11102428 GCA_009663005.1 Actinidia chinensis | reverse complement strand
CATTGATGCTCACCTTCCCATTACCTTCAACAATGATGACCTGAGAGGTCTACACCTCCCTCATGATGATGCCTTGGTTGTTTCATCTATCATCGCCAACTTCAACGTTCAAAGGATCTTGGTTGACAACGGGAGTTCAACAGATATCTTGTTCATTTTAGCATTTGATAAGATAAAGATTGGGCTAGACAAGCTACACCTTTTCCACACTACTCTAGTCAGGTTTGGAGGGAACATTACGCACCCACTTGGTTGGATTAAGCTACCGGTAATTTTGGGAACAGAACCCCACTAGACCATCATTTGGCAAGACTTCATTGTAGTAGATTGCCCTTCGTCATACAACGCGATTCTGGATCGCACGACTTTAGGAGGAATTAGGGCCATCACTTCGACCTATCACCTGAAGATGAAATTCTCAATTTCAACGGGGATAGGCGAGGCGAAAGGTGACCAAAAAGTGGCTAGGCAATGTTTCATATCGGCAATGAAAACTGAATCTCCTTCCAAACCGAGCTGCCAATAGCAATTACAGATCGACGACACTAAGATGGAGACACTAAGAGACGAGATGGAGGAAATCACCCTAGCACCCCAGAGAATCGAAGAATACCAAACCTTTGGAAGAAGTTGCCCTGTCTCCATTCATCCGGACCATCCTGAAACTTTCACACACAGAGGATCAGTCCTTATCACACATAGACAACTATTAGGAAAGTACTTCCAATAATTTTTCCTTCCACCCCACTTTTTATAAAATGTACTCTATTTTTTATCTTAATTATATAAAATTATAATAAAATCCTTAACATTTTTAGCAATCAACAGAATTTCCCTCCCCGTACACACATTTGGAGTGCACTTGGTGAAGAGGAATCATTTGTCCAAAAAAGGAAGAAAAAACAAACAAACCACAAGTTGATTCCACATTAGTTACTAATGATTGGAATAGTTTTTTTTTTAAAAAATGAATAATTTATATTAAAAATTATAATTTTATCGCTACAAAAACATCAAATCATGTGCTCAATAATCAAATCAACTTTTATTTTTGCTTGAATGCCCATTTTAGCCGTTAATGCAATGTGAGTAGTTCGGATCATTAATATAGGCAGATGGACTCATAGCTTATTAAATTTAGTATAAAGTTTAAATAATAAAATGTTAGACATTTTTTTCAAAAATAAAAATTAAAGTACTTTTAAGGCCATCTCCGGTCTTTACTTTAAGTCGTAAATTTTAATATAAAATTAATATAATATGTATTTTTTATCTCTATATTATTGTTGAATAATTATTATTATATTTTATTTTCTTATTTTTTAATAAACTTTTTATCTACTTCGTATTTTTTTTGTTAGTATAGGTTGTATAAAAAAAGTTAAATTTCTTGCAATTTTCATTGTTTACATGTTTAAAAAACACAATAAAAGTTTTAAAATTCTCTTTCGCATTTGGGTTAAATACTTTTTGAACTCCTAAAAGTATTGACCAATTCTCATTTTAACCCTCAAACAAATAATATCTTAACTTTAACCCTTGACCTCCGAAATTAATTGCAATCAGGACCAGCCACTAAGCCACATGGCTCCACGTAGAGCCATACCAAAACAAACCCCCAGCATCAAACCCAAAGCTAAACCCATCTATTTTACATTTCCCGCCCAATACCTAAACCTACCCATATCCCAACCCCACCCTTTCTTCTTCCTTGTACCATCCACATCTCAACCTACCGTCCACCACAAATCCCAACCATAAACACCACCACACACACAAACAAACACATAGAGATATAGATAGATAGAGACACAGGGAGATAGTTCTTTGATTCACTGCTCCCGCGACTCCGACATTGGCTGAACGACTCAGGTGGCGGTGATTCACTGGCTAAACGACTTCGTCAGCGGCAATTCAATGGCTGCGCAACTCCTACGACAGCATTACCCAGCCACTAGATTCCGACAACTCCCGCAACGCGAGGATGGTCGAAGAAAATCTCTTGAGACCCAACTATATATATATATATTTTTTAATTCGTAGTTGAAAAATTCTTCTTGGAAAAATCCAAAACCAAAAATCCTTCTATGCAAGCTTCACCAATCTTCAATTGCAATTGACAACCTTTTGAACTCCCATTTCAAATTGGCGGTATTGTGGTCCCGCCCATTCCCTGTCACTCAAATGCGCAATATGAAACAAAGTGGCGAGCGAAAGGACATATGAAGCGTTCTTACACTTTTGACTTTTGTGCTTTCTCGTGAAAAGCACGCGGGTGAGAGAAGAGATTGAATTCACACGTGGCTACCTTGATGGGCATGTAACAACTATTTTTGAAACTTAGAGGTGCAAAGTGCCACTTCTAATTTTACAAGGGCAAATCGCAACCTTGGCAAAACGATAGGGTCACGCATTAACCCTTTATTTATTCAGTTTTTGAAGGCATTCGAGCATCTCCAACCCAAAAGTCTCCAAAGGAAGAATCACGGAAACACCCTTGGTATTGAAGTATTCTACAATTTCTTCATGATGCAGCATTAAACCCTGCATCAATAATAAAAGGTAAGAGTCAAGTTGTATTAAAGTTACTCAACAAAGTCTGAATGGAACAGAGGAAATTAAGATTAGGAACCGAAGGTTGACAGCAATGGGATAACAAGGTTAGGATACTGCTTGAAAAATTAAAGTTTGAAGAGACCTGTTGAGTGGAACAGGTCTAAAACGAAAACATGATTAGGGACACACCTTATTCAACAGAGACAAGGAAAGAAAAAAGAATAAATGAGTTTTCTGTAAAAATAAATTTATACCTTTGAAAGTTCACATTGTCGCCTCTCTAATTCACTATTGACTGTTCAACACTCCATTTATTGTCCCTTATCAGCCATGCCCTCTATAACACGTACCCTTCCAAATTTGTCAAGTATGCGAGTCGGAAGTCTGACTAAGGATGCAAGATGTATCCAGTATGTCTATTTAAAAACGAACCAACTAAGTTTGTTGGAGTCGTCCAGTTCACACCATAAGCCATAACTATGCACATAACTCCTATTTTACATATAATATAATTTATGTTAGTTAGTAAACACCATGTTTAATATATATATATATATATATAACAAATATGAAATCTAGTCATGTCTTGATGACCTTGGACATCAGAACAGATGAAGTAGAACCCTAGATACATGCCTGCACCCAACGCGGTAGTCCATGTGACATAGTTGATGCCATAAAATTGAGCATCCTTTATTTTCAAATCTGCCATACAGTTTACCTCGGGACCCTATCACATGCTTTCCCCAAATAACCAAATGGCAATCTTTCAGCCCTATGATCATGCGTTGAGAACCAAAACCACTCCCCAACAATTGGAAGATTTTTAGTCAAGGGTATATATAATTCACTTATCTGACCCAATCACACAATCCTACAACAAAAAAATGGTAAAAGGAAAATTCAAAGTACATTTGATAAACATATACTTTTATATACAAGTCCTTTAAGAGCATCTTATATCACTCACCTGATTAAGCATCCACTTCAATCCAGCTGCATTCGTGCACTCGTTCTTGAAGCACTACTCAACCAGTCGAGGTTATATACTTCATCCAATGTTTCGACAATTGTAGAGATTGCTCCTCCGGACCTTTACAGAGAATATTTGTTTGTATGGCTATTTAACAATGTCTCAAACCATCCACACCCGGATCTCCGTGTCAACAATATGGCAAAATGTCTCACAGGGTTGCATTCACATTCATCCCTAAGCATGCACATCACCACATATCAGTACACAAATTTGGAAACTAGTCTCTGAACGGAATTAGTCAATGTCTTACCTGCTAAAAGTTTTGGGTTTTGGTTAGTGCACGTAAACCTTTTCCCACGACTGTATATTAGGTGCTTCACAAGGCTTTTCTGTCACGTCCCGGTTTTTATAACCAAGAGAAATGAAGCCCAATTTAAAAATAATAATAATAACAAAATTACAACCATCCAATTTATTAAACCGTTCAAGCCTTGCAATACTCAAGCACAAGTTTTAAATTTTTACAAAATAAAAGTATTAAGCCCTATGGCCATACAAACCAAAAGAAGTTTCTCAAAGTATCCAACATATTATATAGGGTACAAACAAAACTCAACTCTTCATACCGAGAAAAGATATTAACATGCACAATATATTACCTTTGGGAGGCTCGAAATGAGAGGATCTTTGAAGGCAAGATCAAAAACCTGGAAGCCATTGTTAGGCGCATTAAAATTCAGGCGTACAGGGTAATTTACAATCTACCAGACTGTGAGCGGTCTCTGTGGAACTGGTAGGGGGTTAGATGGGATATACTTATGCAGCTTGTCTTATGTTTTAGAGTCCCGGCTGCTTTTTAGTTTTTGGTTGGCCAGTGCCTTATTGTTCTGTCCTCTCTAGCAGCCCAGAGATCTTCTTACAATGCCTTTGATCAATTATTCAATATTTACAAATAAAAAAAAGATGTTACACAATACTGAGTCGAAACTCTAAAGAAATCTAGCTAAACATGTAGATAAAAACATGTAAGTGAGACACACCACACTCTTGTCATTAAATACATATATATGTAGGTAATATGGGGATAACTTAACATATGTATTTTGATCAAGGGAGGTATCATATTTTACAAGATCCAAGTGAAGTAACAAACACAATTTCACCTCACTCAACACGACAAGTAATCACTCTACCGGGAAGCTTTACTTCCAACCACTGGCCGAAGCCTATACCACACCAAAAGCTATATCATCTTAACCATTTCAAGTATCATGATTTGTACACCCCCACACACCACATACACCACGGGAACCATCCTAAGATGCGATCCAACCACACAATCCTATTTCTTGGGTTACTAACACAAAGGCATAATAGCCACCTATTCCGTGCATTTTTACGAACTTTCACCAACGGTGCTCTTTCTATCACATTAGACCACACTTATGCTCACCTTGTGATCTTTCATCACATAATCCTGTTTCTCGGGCTACTAACCCAAATGCATAATGGCCACCTATCCCGCACAAGTTTGCATTTTTCAATCACATTTATGCTCATGGAGTTCTTACTCAAAATCACAAAACCTACGCATCCAAAGCAAGTACTGAAGCTAAATCTCAAGAAAAATCAACCAAACGACAACGCAAATATTCATATCCCAAGGCAAATAACAAGAAGTTAACAACATAAATGTTATATTTTACTTAAGTTTTCCATTCTCATTTTCAAGATGAGCTCAAATAAAATAATTTCAACTCAAATGAAAATTACAACATATGCCACATAAATGACCAAAATAAAGGAAAGAAATTCCTAGTAATAACATACTTCACTTTCTCTTTGAAATTTTATCACACTCGATGAACAATCTACTAAAATATACTATTTCTTATCTTTTATTTAGATCAAGCTTCCAATATGATCCAACAATACACTAACCATAATCAAATCACATCTTTGAAAAAATAATTTAGCACATCTACTCAAAACTTGGCAAAGTCATCCCACAAATTACTAAATATCCCAACATGAACATATACATGGCTAAAGTTCCAACAACACTTAATTTTTGCAAGGATTTTTACGACTATATATGGTTAAGTCTACACTATGCAAGTTCATATCAACGTGTTTAGTAAAAAATCTTACCTTTTGAGTAAATCTCCAAATTTGGAAGAAAACCAAAACACTCCAAATTTGAAATTGTTCAGTTAAGAGTGAAAACCTCGATGCGTGGATTCCGATTTCATAAGCGGTGTAAGGAGGTTCAAATATTTTGATCTTTAATTTTTGTTTTTCTTTGAGAAGATGAAGGAAAGAAAAATGGGTTTGCATTTTTGTTCCTTTAATTTTTGTTTTTCTTTTAGAAGACGGAGGAAAGAAAAATGGGTTTGCATGCAGAGAGAGAGCCAAAAAAACGGAAGAAAAATAAGTTAGTTTGGGTTTTTGAACCAAAAATTACACTTTAGACCCTCATTTTAGTTAGTGTATTCCTTTTGATACACTAAGTTCTAATTATTGCACCTAGACCACATATCAATTCAAAAAGGAGAAAAATAAACTCTAAAAGGCCTTTACCCAATCTCCAACATTCGTGTGATCCCAAAATTCTTGATTCGAAATTTACGTACTTACACCAAAGCCATTAAGATGGGCATACATGGGTATATATGTCACAGTTATCATAAACTATACAATTAGTCACATAATATAGCCAAAATCACATATTTAGATAATTAAACAATAGAATAAACATACCTCTCCACATTTTCAATCACTTGGAAATTTGAGAATCCAACATTGTCATGGGTACTAATTTTCTTTACACAGACTAAGCAGATATAAAAGCTGCACACCATTGTAATTGTCGAGACAATCATTCTCAACACCAGTAGAGATTTCCTTGGAGCATTTAGAATCAGGGTATCCTAAAATTCAAGGAATTAACCACATATAGGCACAAGAAAAACAATGTGGGTATTCGTGCAGTCACCTCAACATAAGCCTCACAAATAATTCCCATCCTATTAAGATTAAAGCTTACCCATATGTTCAAGATTTGCACGAACAAATGATACAGGTAAATTTACTGAATTTCCAATCAAAATCTTATGTGTTTGTAAAAGAACAGACAAATGTTAACAAAACCAAAAGCTAATAACACAAATTAATGGCAGGCGCAACCCTGAACATAAGCTATCAAGGCAGTCGCTTCAGGCCCTCAAATTTTATCCAAGAAATTATTGCCCTGTTTAGGCATAACTTAGAGAGGGTAACTTTACTATTTATATTCTCAACCGCTACTGATTGGGATTCCAACTTGATTAAAATGACTCAACTCATTCAAATACTATTAACTAGATCCATTCCCAATACAACTTACAATTGCAAGAAATATCACATTTCATTGCAAAAGCCCAAAAGAAAGCAACTCGGATTGTTTATAGTTGTAAAACTATTCCGCCAAAAAGGATCAAGTCAATAAGAGCATACTCAACTAGTCAGCTCCATAGCAACGACCATGCTAACTTCATGCAAGGCACCCAGAATAGCTAGATAAGTTTCAACATGTGCTCTCTTTGACACATTTTCATATAACCCCTTGAAAAATTGACAAAGTGGAAATTCACACTCAAGCATATATGATGAATTAATAAATAAATAAAGGAATATAAAGACAGAATTCTATTATGCCTGTTAGATAGGAAGCTCGCCAATAACACTCCCTAAACACAGGACCCGAGAAAGTTCTAAATAACACGCATATAGACATGTTGAATTAAAAGACAGGAAATGAACACCAAAAGCATATTATTGGCATGGAACGATGATAGACAATATACTCTTATCCTAAATAAATTGCTTATATTATTCAAGAAAAAGAAAGGGAATAACTACCCAAAGAAAGAAAAAGAAAGGCAACCGAAAATCTGCATGTTTAGCATCATTGGTTATCAGAGTTTGATCTGCAACTAGTTTAAAATTGACCTCATCAGTTGAGTAACAATCTTAAGCAAAAAGGACTTTTGAAAGAGGAATCAACATTAAATATCTTTTTGACAATAACAAAAAGCAAGTAGACGAAAGAAGTAAATAAAAAAAAAAAGGAAAGGTATCTATGGGAACATAGTCATCCATCATGTGGATCCACAATTTTACCCAGATACACACCATCTAAAAAAGACCAGAAACTATTTCCTATTTTCGATTTATCTCCCATGAGGAGCATTGATTCTTCATAATAATGTTGGACACACCTAAAAATATTTTAGTACAACATAACATAACACAACATTGTAAAATTAGCCAGAGTTGATATTGTAAGGGAAACAAGAAGCACGACAACAATCAAGTATAATAATAAAAAAATATGGTCAAAACATGATGAATCTAAAAGGTAGTTACGAGAATTTCCTGTGACTCACAAGCTCAAGCTTCACTAAGCTGAAAGCATTTCAACCAATAGGAATGCATAATAGAACCTTCTTGTCAGACCCAACCCATCTTTTTCCTTAAAATTCAGGTGTTAAGAAGAGGGGAAGATGAGCTATATAGATAGCACAGAGGGACCAGAACTGGGCGATGTGGGATATTTCTACACTTCCTGGACCACAATAGCCGAACACTCGGCACGTTGAATGACAATCCCAACCTTGTCCTGATACTAAAAAGAAAAATGAGAATAAATGAGAATAATTTCTTATATCATTCCATTAAAATACTGCAGGATTTATACATGAGGTAAATGTAATAAAAAAATTATAAAAAAATTAAATCTAATGCTGATAATAAGGAAACTAAATCAAAAAATTAAAAAACTACTAAAACTATAAAATATCCTAGGATATTCCTAGAATATCCTACGATATTCCTAGAATATTTCCAACAAACTTGTATATGAAACTTATTCAAAATATATTCACAAACAAATTTCTTCCAAAAGTATATATATGTCATTTTCACAATGATAGTTGTTTATGTTACAACTAATTGTCATTAATAATTTTACTGGAAGGCTGGAGCATATGGATCATATGGTAATTTTAATAATTGAACTTGAATTGTTACCTTTTCCACTCAAGCAAGGTTCCAAAGGATATCCAAGTAACAAGGTCTCAAAATGTGAAGCATTAAATCCATTCACGAGGGTTCTTAAAATCCTAAAAGCACTTTAAATTATCCCTCCATCGCAAGATTGATTAAAGAACACAATTGTTACAAAAAATTAATTCGGCACATAAAGAATTTCAAAGAACAATTTCATTGATATACAAATATCTGGAATATTACAAGGTTCGACCGTTTGAAGATATTGTTCAACTGGTTGAACAATTATAGAAGCTTAAATATTACAAAAATGAAATACATAAATTGAAATGAAAGAGATATAAACAGACTCGAGTTCTGCAATCGCAGTATCCTTAAGAAAGATTTGCCGCCTACCGAGGGTGTTGTAGGTTGTTGTCGACATCTTCCTTCTAGGATAAAACGGCTAGAATCACTTACTTTGACACACCTCCGAACCAGCCTTGGCAAACCGAATCAACTTTTCTCTCTCTCTCTCAAGAATAAAACTCAAAATTGTTGTTGTTCTTGTTGTGATTTTCATCAAAACAACTCGGCCTTTTATAGATAAAAACATGACCCTTTGAGTTCTAAAAAAAAAAAAAAAACAACAAAAAAAAAACCTTCCAGTCATTAAAATCGCCATATATAATTCAGCAATTATAAAAACCTCCCTATGGGAGGTTTAAGCACCTAAACAGGTGCATAAGGCTGTTAATGGTTGCCTTTGGCCTGCATAACAACCACTATTAGAGTTGTTAGTGGCTGCCTTTTAGGTTGCTAACAGCTCAAACAAGGAGTTGCTAAAGCCAGCCCTCTTTGGGCTTCATTCACACCAAAATCCAAAAGTTGAAAACTTTTGAGTTTTTTAATTTTCAGAAACGTTTTTATGGAAAAAGAAAAGAATTTTTTTAAAACCCCTTGTCGTAAACCATGATCGGTACGACCAAAATTAGAAAATTTATCGGCTATGACATGGCTTTGTTCACACTGCCTAACTGGAACCGATTGGAGATTTTTTCTCAACCAGTTGGGGGAATATAAACAGCGATGGTGCATACCGTTTAGATTTCGAGGGCACTGCCCTCGACCTCTCACCTAGGGGCGCTGCCCCTAGGAACCCCGCAAAGGGGCCCGCCCCCTTGGACCCTAGGGTATGTTGAGTTTAAAAGATGTTAGAATTATGATTAGATCGTTAATCATACATGTTGTCGATATTGTTAAGATCTGTACATTAATTTTTGATTGATCTTTTTCAAAAAAACATGTCAACTGAAGTTGTTGAAACGAGCACTCAGGTTTCAATTCCTGGGGAGCTATTCTCCAATCCCTGGGAGGTTTCCAACAATACGATGGACATGTGGGACAAAACCAGGAAAGTTGAGGGGGTGATTTCAAGAG
>CM018909.1:11059928-11062428 GCA_009663005.1 Actinidia chinensis | reverse complement strand
CCATCTCTTGATTTTTAGCGGTTAATGAATTAATTTTATAATATTGATTGAGTTCTGAAGATATAAATGATATTATTTTAAGTTATGGGTGCAAGTGTAAATATATAAACTAGTGTGGGTTGAAATTGAGAGAGTTAAAACTTTTGAAATGAAATTAAAGAGATTTAAAGGTTAGAGGGAAAAAATGTAATTTTTGACAAAGTTTTTGGCTGAGTGGGAAGCCAACCGTTGTCTTTCTGATCCTTATCTTAAGAAAAGGAGAAGCAAAGAGGAAAAGAACGATAATAGAAAAAGAGCAGAGAGGAGAAACCGAGAGAGAGGAAGAAACTTTGGGAAGAGAAATTCGAAGCAATTTCTGGTATGGATTAACATCTTAATTCAAATTACATTTTTTGTTGATTTCAATGCTATTTTGTGTTAATATGATCTATTATGTTTAAGGATAGTATTTTTTTATTATATGTAATGATATATCTAGAGAACAGAAAAGGACAAAAAAAAAACAGATAGAAGAACATAAAAGAAAGGAGATCATAGAGAGGGAAGGAAAAATTGAGACGAGAAGTAGAGAGCAAGTGAGAGGGAAAGTGGAGGAGAAAGAAATTCTATTTGAGGTAATTTATACTTCTCTCTTTGAATTCCTTTATACTTTGAATTATTAAGAGTTATTAGAAATTTCTGTTAGATATGAATCGAAATCCTAATGTTTATACAGATTTATGTTATACTATATATGGTTGAGAAAATTGATTCTAAGACTACGAAGTAAAGAAAGAATTACAAAAACAGAGAGCTGAATTCGCAGCTTCTGTTTGGGGTTCTCATGGCTGCCAAGGCGGGAATATCCGTGTGGTCGAGTCATGGCCTTATGGTGTACCTAGTCAAAAATTGCTCAATCGGGACCAGGATGAATTTTGGTCGTGTGGATATTCCTTTTCCTATGTTGTTCAGTGTTCCGGATTCGATTATTGTGTCAGTTTGGACAAATTCGAAAGTTAGTAATAATGGATTGCATAAGTGGTGATCGGTAAGTGAAATGAGCCGTGATTACAGTTAACTATCACGGTGAAATCATGTGGCTCCCGACTGCTCCCTTTCGTCTTGAAAATTTACTAGGTTATATTGCATACATTTAATGCGAATCCATTGGTAGATTATACAGGTTATAGATTGAATTAATTATGTGACAGTTATTTGTTATAGTTGATACGCGGATCAAATACTCTGGTGAACGAAGGAGTGACTCAATCATTTGTAAGCGTGGTAACAGGTGGGGATATAGATGATCTTATTCATACTGAATGCTTTGTCTTTTTACGATTGGTGATGATAAATATATCTATGATGGTGATATATGATTGATGGTGGTGATTCTATTTTGTGATGATTAATATCTCCTGTTTATAATGATATACATATGCAGTGACCTGTGGGAAATAATATATAAGATAATCTTATTCATATTGAATACTTTGTCTTTTTATACGATTGATGATGAGTTGGTGAATTTTTGTTATACGACTGGTGATGATGATTATATCTGTGGATTATATCTGTGAGGTTATGTGGCAATGCTATCATATCTGTGTGTTGCATTGCCTGGTGAAGTGACCAGCGCACGGTGGGGTTAACTAAAGGCTTAGGTCACGGTGGCCTAGCCTAGGGGTGGCCACGTGGGCAATTCCTTGATAACGAGCCAACCATTATTGGGCCAACTTTATCTAAACTTGCCCGCGCACAGTGTGGGTGATTCATTATGCTTGACATCATTATTGTTGATATTTATATTATGCTGTTGTTTCTTCATCATTTATATGATTGATTATCTATTGTGACACTGGATTTTAGTCACATGTACCCACAGATTGTTTTTTTGTCAGGTGAGAGGATATGGGATAGCTGTCTGTTCCACTGTGGTCATAGTCCTAAGCGTGGTGGATTTCCTGGTTGAGTTGGATGTTGTTTGTGCCAAGAATTTATGTTGGTTTGTATAAATGTCTTATATTTACAGAGGGGTAATGTTTTCGATGTTAGTGGTAGGATATATTTTTATCTTACTAGTATTTGTTTTTTATAATAATCATCGTTATTTCATTGAGTATGTGGGAGAATATCATGAGTCGTTTCGCAGGTATGGTGACCTGTGCGATCACATCCCATCTAATTAGTATTAATTATGTTTAATTAGGGGTGGGGAATGTGACAGTTTGTATCAGAGCCGTGGTTTGAAGCCAAGAGTTCTATATACCGCGAGCTGTGGTGTGTGTGGTGTTTGTTTTGTCTAAGGATTGCAGTAACCATGGGTGTTTGTGTCTGCTTAAGTAGATAGGTGATGTGGGTCCTTAAGTTGTGTAACTTACTATGAACTTGCTGCAAGAGAATGGCACAAGAAACCATTTAGTGAAACATTAGAAAAAGGTGTTATATTATTCCCGTTGTGACATGGGAGTATCTCTGAACTATGGATTCAGGTAAGAGTATGTGTTAATGACTCAGTGAA
>CM018909.1:10982428-10987428 GCA_009663005.1 Actinidia chinensis | reverse complement strand
GCCAAGCATAGCTCCTCGCGTGAAAAGAGTATCCTCCGCTCTAGTAAAACTCCAACCAGTCGAGAAAGCGGGGAAGGAGCCCTCGCAGAACTGACCACATCAGCACATGAGATAAGTCCACCTCACAAAATTCGAGAGTGGGACGCCCGGCTCGACAGCCGATCAACACTGGAGTTCAGGGCCCCAGTAACGTGGACACACCTAATTAAACAGACGAACCGCCATTCACAGAGAGGATATTGAGGTGGCTCGGATCATCAAGTTCAAGCTACCCCGCCCAGCTCGGTCTTTTATGAAGGAAAAACAGATCCGATGGACCCCCTGGACCTCGTACCAGAGTCTGATGTCGCTCTCAAGGTTGCTCGGACGAGGTTTGATGCAGAGCGATTCTCCGCCCTTGAAGGGACCCGCCTCCAGGTTAACGTTTCGAAAACTGTCGCCAGGGACCATTGATCATCTTTTGGGCGAATACTCAGTCGAACTCTTCGTCGCCAATTTCATGAGCTCAGAAATCGCCAAAAAATGCGTCTCACCTTTTCACCGTGCAGCAAAAAGAGACGGTGGAGCGGGAAAGACGTATCGCGTGAAACGAGATCAAGCAGGCTAGGCTAGAACAGTCGAGTGCCCAGCGCCAAGGTAGTAATCATGGCTATTATGGAAGGAACTCCGACCGGCTCGCTGTGCCGACGCCCTTTTCAAAACGTTCCTGCACGTTATCCGCACTCCAGAGCAAAGCCGACAGTATATCGCCGCAGAGGAGTTGGCTGAGGCCAAACGAAGGCGACGGGGAAGGATGATAAAAGAGAAGGAACCTGATACGAGCGAACTGATTATAGGAAAGAACGAAGTACAAGAGACCTGACCGAGAATCCCAAAGATCCAATGAAGACCGTCCTGCACCTCCTCGCCGACCTGAGCTTACTCTACCACCACTCACGCCCCCGTTTGTCCCAAGTGCTCTCAGACAAACCTCGCCATCACTTTGGTCTGTGCTTTCTAGTTGGTTGTTTCAGGTCCCAAGTGTGAGTGTCCGGGCCGGGGGTGTATGTTAAACTGTTGGGGAAACATTAAGCCACGAAGAGTTCGTCAAATGGCCCGGAAAGACAAACTTATCCCGCCAGAAGAGGAACAGGAACAAATACTGTAATTTTCACCGGGACACGGACATAATCCTGAGGACTGCTTTCAACTGAAAGAAAAATCGCCGACCGCGTTAAGAGGGGCTAGCCTGAGAAGTATATAGCCCTCCGCCCAACCACCAACCAACTCCCCAAAGAAGATACGGCGAAAACAGACCAACTGCGGGGGATAATAACAAACAATCCTGGAGGTTTCGGATCGGACGGTTTTCGACTTCATCTGGAAAGATGCCAGAGTTCCCATAGACCGGCCGAGGAGAATTTTAACAATACAACCCTCATCATTTGTTGCTGATAAACGCCTATCACTCAGCAATGATGATTTGAGAGGCTGCATCTACCCCACAACATGCCTTGGTCATCCTCGGCCGTCATTGCCATTTCACGTCCAGAGGATTTTTGATCGACCAATGGGAGTTCGGCAGATATCTTGGTTCATCTCGGCATTCGAAAAAATAAAAAATTGGGCTGGACAAGCTGCACCCTTTTCATACCCCCCTGATCGGATTTGGAGGGAATACGACGCACCCCTTGGGATGGATCAACTTGCCAATACCCTCAGGGGCGAACCACACCAGACCACCGTGTGGCAGATTTTATTGTGGTGACTGCCCCTCACCTTATAATGTCATCCTGGGGCGACCAACTTTGGGAGATCAAGGCGTCACCTCGAGCTTATCAACCTGAAGGCTAAAGTTTCCCACTCCAAACAGGGTTGGCGAGATAAAGGGCGATAAGAAAGTGGCCAGGGCAATGCTTCAAATCTCGGCCATTAGGGTCGAAACCTCTACAGTTCCCCCACCCAATAGCAATTACAGAACCAGGGTGACACCAGAGGTACTTAGAGATGAAATGAACAACCTCCCCAGCAGACCCCAGAGAAACCAATCACACCAAGCCCTTGAAAGATCGTCCCCATCTCCATACATCCAGATTATCGCTGATCGCCATATCATGATTGGTACGGACTTACCAGTGAGCTTCGTTTCACCTTGATAAACTTCTTGCAAGAAAACTCTACGATTTGCCTTGTCGGCAAAGAGACGTTCCTGGCGTAGATCCTGAGATCGCCATGCACAATTGTGTCACCAACCCAAGCATCTCCAGTTCGCCAAAAGCGAGGAAGTTCGCCCCTGAACGCCTAAAGTCATTGAATAGGAAGTAAATAACTCATGCGAGCTACCTCGTCCCAAGGGCCCACTATCCGGATGGCTCTCCATGTCGTAGTCGCCCCCAAAAAAGGGAGAAAGTGGAGGGCTGCGGGTGTAATTTTCACCGACCATCAAGAAACAGCTTGCCCAAAGGAAAGTTTTTCACCTTGGCCAAAATAGACTTAATAGTCGACGCCACCCTACAATCCAAGCACGAGCTGCCTAAGTTTTAGTGGACGTCTTGCATCGGGCATATCACCGATCAAAGATGTATCCCTCCTGACATGGAAAACCTCTTTTAATCACATAACGGGGGTGTATTGCACAAAGTCATGCCATTCGGATTGAAGAACGCTGGGGCGACGTACCAAAGGTTAGTCAATAAAGGTTCAAGGAACAAATTGGGAAAGACCATGAATTATATATTGATGATTGCTGGTTAAAAAGCCTCCGACATCTGACCACACTCGCCTACCTTGAAGAAGCCATTCAACATTCCTGCGTCGCATCGGGATCGATGTTAAATCCCTCCAATTCATATTTGGAGTGTCGTCCGGAAAATTTTTAGATTTCCTGGTCACTAACGTGGAATCGTTCAAGTCAACCCGGATCAAATTCCAAAGCCCTTAATCACGATGAGTTCGGCCCAGAAGTATCCAGAAAGTACAACAGCTGACTGGGCGAGTAGCCGCCCTCACAACAGATTCTGTGTCCTCCAAGTCTGCGGACAAATGTCTCCCCCCCCCAGCCCCTTCTTCTCAAATCCTAATGAAAAAGCCAGGACTTTCAAATAGTGGAATGAGGAATCTTAAAATGCGATTCACAACACTGAAAAGTACATCGGTCCCCGCCATTTACTCATAGTCCCCGCCACCTCGATCGGGGAAAAACCTTACGTACACATAATTTGTGTCCATCTACGCCCCGCGGTTAGTGCCATGCTCATCCGAGAAGAAGATCAATCCAAAGGCCAATTTCTACGTTTCTAAATTCTTATTGGGAAGCGACCAGATATCCAAAGATTGAAAACTCGCCTATGCCCTAATGATCGCCGCCAGGAAACTTCGTCATTACTTGCAAGCCATCCCATCCATAGTGCTGACGGTCGCCATTGAATGCATATTCTTCAGCGCCAGATGCGTCAGGTTCGACTCCTCAAATTGTCCCCCGTCGAGCTCAGTATTTCCACTTGATACAAGCCAAGGACAGCAATAAAGGCCCAGGCTCCTGGCTGATTTCAATGTCGATTGCCCCCCCTGAGGACACTCAACAACCTAAAACGGCCCTCCTTAAGCGAGAATACCTAAAGAACAACCTTCAGAAAAAAACCTCGCCCACTCTGGATATTATTCGTTTTGATGGCCTCTTCTAACCAGGCACGCTGCGAGGCCGGGCTCGCATCCGAGCTCCGTCGGCGAACAAATGGAATACTGCATAGAATGGGGTTTAAAGCCACAAACAATGTGAAGCCGAATCTAAGCCCTCCTTCGCCGGATTAAGGGTACAACACGAGTTGGGAGCCCAATCTTTGGAAGTTACACGTGACTCGCGCTGGTGGTAACCAAGTCCAAGGAGACTACCTCGGCAAGGACGCAAGAATGATAGCCTATTTAGCGAAGTGAAGGCTGTATTCCCAAGATCACGGATTTCAAGATTCAGCAGATTCCCCGAGAAGATATAAAAAGGCAGACGCCTTAGCTACATCCGGCCGTCACTTTATGAGTTTATTTCTGACAGATGCGATACCTCCTGGAATTTTTAACCAGGCCCAAGCATTTGGAGACACGACAACCAAGTCTCCAAACGGAAGAACCCGCGTGGATGGACGAGATTAATTGCCTATCCCAAAGAGGGATCCTGCCAGAAGATAACCCAGCCCGCGTCTCCAATACAATCCGCAAGGTTTCTATATTTTTAATGGCGTGCTGTACAAGAATCTTTTTCAGGACCACGCTGAAATGTCCCTCCGACAAGAGGCAGATACGTTCTACGAGAATACCCGAAGGCATATGCTGAATCACTCCGGAGCAAGGTCAATGGCAAAGAAAACTATTCGCCAAGGATATTTTTGGCCGACATAGAACGAATGCTACAGCTATGTTCAGAGATGCGACATGCAGAGGTTTGCCCCCGTTAGTCCTTGTCCTCACACCGAGATGGTACCGATCCAGCCCTGGCCCATTCGCCAGTGGGTGATAGACATTACTTGGTCCCCTACTCGCAAGCCTCCTTTGTCAAAGGATTTTTTAATCGTCGCCATTATTATTTCCACGTTAAATGGATGATGCGTCCCCTGCGCCCAAGATTACTGAGAAAATACCCGGAACTTCGTATGGAAGCCCTCGTTTGCAGATTACGGAGTCCCAAAGGTTTATCATCTCGACCAACGCGACATTCGACAACGACAGTTCAGACTATTCTGTTCGGATCATCGCCATCGATCCCATCCATTTCTCCTCGCCCGGTCATCCTCAGCTATTGGCAGGTTGAAATAACCAATCGGACCATCCTCAGGAATTTAAAGGCGAGGTTGGACCGTCAAAAAGCGAGTGGGCGGAAAACTTACCAAGCATACTTTGGGCTTATCCATAATACTAGCCGGATTCCTACGGGCGAAACTCCTATTTCATGGTCTTCGTAACCGAATCAGTCATACCGGTGGAAATAGGTATGCCGATTCAGGTTCGAATTTCGACAAAGAAATCAATGA
>CM018909.1:10973944-10976444 GCA_009663005.1 Actinidia chinensis | reverse complement strand
TGTCATATTATTAAATTAAGCTCCCTTGTAACGAACAATTCTGGCAGAGCTTAATTTGTACTTTCCAGAAAGATTGGGGGAAAATCTGTATTTATCATAAATGCAGAGAGGTTTGTTATTTAACTTTTTTTTCCCTTTCTAAGAAAATCTTTTCAATGTTCCCAATCAATCCAAGAATCTAGCGAACTTCCAGCACAGTCCCCAACCTTTCCTCCCCTGAGAGAGAGAGAGAGAGAGAGAGAGAGAGAGAGAGAGAGGCAGGGCATATAGCTGAAGATGAATATGATTAACTTGTTCAATGCTGTTTGGATTGGCGTTCAGGTGTTGGTAAATCGAATCTTCTACTCGTGAGGTCTACTAGAACGAATTTCTCGATCTTGGAGTCCCCAAGCTCACTATTGGGTCGGCGAATTCGCTACCAAAACCTAAAAAGTTGAATGGAAAGGTCATCAACTCAAATTTGGGACGCTGCTGGTCAAGAAAGGTCTCTCTCTGTGATTTTTTTTTTCTTTTTCTGATGTGGTATGTGTATACACAATTTGTCTTCTGTTGCTGATATTGCCATTCTCCTGTGGGTTTGTGAGGGTTTTCGCATTAAATGTCTGCTGTATTGTTTTTGTGACATGTTTTTGTTAAAATTTAATGGGTGAAAAAGTAAATTATTATCCTTAAAGTTTGAAACGTTGATATGGGTTTTGATGCGTAACAAAGCCCCTAATGTCTTTGGTATCCAAACTGGGGTATTTTTTTATGCTATGATGTTGGCATATCCACTAAGAAATTCTGTCTGCTGTGGGTTTGTTTAATTAAGCTTGAGGAATCAACAATTTAGAAATCCACTATCAAGTCGACTTGTGGTTTTCTTTCAGCATCTTAATAAGGACTTCTCGTACCTCCTGTTCGTATGTGACTTATGCTATTAAGCCTTGTAGGGAATACTTCTCTCCTTATCTCTTTCAGTAAATACTTCTTAATGGATAACAAACTTTTAAGCTGAGGTCTGAGTAGAATGGTTCGCAGGGTATTCATATATATGTGATAGAAGGGTTTCATCACTCCATCTCAAGGCTTTTTTATATGCGATATCATTAATTACACCCCCACTCCCATAACCCACCTATCCCCACCCGCCCAGCACAGTTCTCATAAAAGATTTAGACAGTGGTTGTGCCTCTTTAAGTTAAGGTTTTACGTGGACTTTGGTTTATAATAGTCTCATGACTATGATGTTTATCAAAAGAGGAGACCCATTCTCATCGCCTTTCCCAATTGTGCATTTTTTTGTAGGAGAAATTAGAATTATTAGATCACTGGTTTTTGCTTTGGTCCCTTGCAGGGGGGTCCATGTTTGTCGCTCGGTTTCCTCTTGTCGGATTTGGTTCTTTTTTTGTCTGCTTTCACGCAATAACCGGAGGGAGCGCTCTTTCCAGAGGGTGAGCTATTAGAGGGGGGTGGGGCCCGGGACCTCCGCGGTGGTCTCCCCTGATGCCTCCGAGGAGAGGCAGGACCGGGATAGCCCGATCTTTTTCGCAGATTCCCTGGTGCGCCGGGGACGGACGAAACCCGGAGGATGTATTTGGGGACCCCCGGATCGTGGGGACGGGGAAAGAATCACTTGGTAGTTGCATGTTCGTTGCTGTGGGTCTTTCGGGTCGCAATCGCTGACACTTCTTTTACGTCCTTTCGATTTAAAACGCACCCCAACAAGAGTTAAATAGTCACAGGCTTGTGTTCACGCCCACCGTACCTATTCTTCCTCCCCTTTTTGGTCCATTAGAAGCGGAGCCAACACTCACGCATAGCAAGAAAGGAGCCCTGACCGCCCAGCTATCAATACCCGGTCGGGCAGTTTTCTATGTCGTTTCCCTACCCCTCGCCTTTGCCTTCACACTACCTTCACTAAATACTCCTTCATCGTCATGGCCTCCCCCTCCGCTGCCCTTCGGCTTTCGGGTCTACCACCTTGTCCTGCCTCTACACGTGTTTGCCACCTGGTCCGCTTCCCCGTGGCCGGAGCCCCTTCGCCCCCCCGACATACAAAAAGGTGAACCGCACACATCTCAGAACATTTACTACAGGAAGAAGGAGTAACAAGCAGGGGTAAAAGTGTAAAGCACGAGGAAAGGAAAAGAGAGGTAAAGATGCAAAGTAACAAAAAAGGAGACAACACGAAGGGGAAGCCGAGGTAACGAAACACGAAGAAGAAATGAAAAGGGAGAAAGAGAAGAGAGGGTGCTAGAGGGAATGCGGGCATAGAAAAGGGAATAGAAAGCGGCGAGACGAAAGAAGGGCGGTCGGAGAATAGAAAGAAAAAGAAGAAGGAAATAAAAGAGAAGGGCGGGAGCAAAACACGGATACGCTTGGGATTAGCCAAGGAAGAGAATCGGAGTGGGAATCACCAAAGTACCGGGGGGGACGGCAAAAAAGGGATACTCGAGGGATGTTAGGGGCACCTGCCTTTTCTTTCTTCATTTACCGGTGAGTTTTTTGCCTACTGCGG
>CM018909.1:10936444-10941444 GCA_009663005.1 Actinidia chinensis | reverse complement strand
ACTAATTAACTTGGATCGCATTTCAATTCCATAATGAAAAATATCACAAGTGTGAGACTTGTGTTGAGGCGAAATTAACTCGATCTTCGTTTCATTCGGTTGAAAGAAATACCGAACCATTGAGATTAAATCCACACTGAATTGTATGGTTTGAAGTATGTCTAAACACTCAATGCAAATAAGTGTTTTATTACTTTTATTGATGATTATATAAAATACTGTTGTGTATACTTGCTAAAAAGTAAGGATGAAGTTTTGAACAAATTCATTCTTTATAAGAATGAGGTAGAGAATCAACTTAGCAAGAAGATTAAGGTTATGCGAAGTGACCAAGTTGGTGAATATGAATCACCGTTTGGTAGATACTGTAAAAAATACGGGATTATCTATCAAACCACTACACCTTACTCATCTCAACAGAATGAAACTACTGAGCAAAATAATTGTACCCTAAATGATATAATAAATGCTTTGTTGGTAAGTTCTGAGTTGCCTCAAAACATGTGGGGTTAAGCAATTATCACCAATAACTATATGCTAAATATAGTACCTCACAAGAAGTCGGACAAAATTCCTTTTTGAATTATTTAAGGGTAGAAGACCTACGTATAACTACTTACGAACATAGGGTATCTTGCGAATGCGTCTTTATCTCCTCCAAAGAAGAAAAAAATAAGTGCGAAAATTATTGATTATGTGTTCATCGGTTAACAACACAACAATAATGCGTATCAATTTTTTATGTATAAATCTGTAATACCAAATATTCACAAAATACTTACATAGAGTCTATGAATGCGTCGTTCTCCGTACACATATTTTCGTATAGATCCATAGGAGAGTTTAGTTAGGTGAAACAGATTCTACATCCTGCTAATGATAGCAGTAGAGACCAAAAAGATGAAATAGCCACGGAACTGAGACATAGCATGAGAACTAGAACTTCAACATCTTTTGGTCCAGAATTCCTAAACTTATATGTTAGTGAGTGAACCTTAAACATACTTCAGATGTCTTAAGGGTCTATTGTGGAAGGAGGTTATTAAGAGTGAGTTGACTCCATTTTACAAAATTATATGCTTGTCACTTTTTGATATTTATTTTATCTACCTATTTCAGTTCTCAAGAGTAAGAATCTACCAATGTAGCATAACACTTGAAAGTCCCAAGGTCATTTTCACAAGGAGCTTGAATTGCAAGATTTAGTTTTGTTGCAAGTATAGAAATTATAAAAATATATTTTTGTGATTTTTAGAAGATTGTGTAAATAAAATATAAACTACAAATGTAAAAATTATATGGTTTAAGTATCTAGTTTTCTCCTAGCTTAGATGTTCTAATTTCTTCTCTTTTCATAAACTCAACTAAATCCAAGATAATATGATATTTGTTAAAAGATTTTGCAGAGAAAATATATTTTATATCTAAAGATGTGTTTATAAAATTAGTAATGAATTCATATACTATTTTAAACGCTTAAAATGCAATAGATCTAAGTATTACTCGTACCAAATAATCTTGTTTATAAATAATCAAAGATGTGTGCAATTCTAAATTTTGATCTTGAAAATATCATTAATCAATCTTAAACAACCATTCAAATCACTTTGAAAGAGAGAAGAAATCAGTTCAAATTAAGGGTTTGAATGTGATATAGTACTTGAACTAAATTAATAGATTTAACCCTCCATAGGTATAGAGGGTTCAATCTTGTATGTAAAAAAAACTAAGTAAAGCATGAGAAATTAACATGAAACTAAGAAAGAGCTGAAAATAAAATAGAATTACTAAAAAGTGTAAAATTAAATAAGAGAACTTACGGCCATTAATCGAAGAAATAGAATTCAAAAAATACAAATTTGAAACTTCAAAACTATCTAATCTAATATATTTTAAAACTGACTAAAGATAAAAAGGGTTTTAAGTCCTAAAATTTTAAGAGAGATGTATGGAGGGGCCCCGCCCCTTTCTTCCTCCATCAGTAAGAGAAAGCCCCCATTTTATATAGATTGAGAGAGAACTCCCCCCTTTTTTCAAAGTGTTCTCATTCTCTACAAAAAAACTCATTTTCTAACTCCCTCTTTCTCCCCCTGCTCGAAGCTGCCAAAGCCCCAAAAACTCTTTTTCAGCCCAAAAAGTCAAAGTGTCAGAAGTCCCAAAAATTATGGGAAGATGTATAGAGGAGGCCCCTCCTCCTTTAGAGTGAGAGAAAGAGCCCCCACTTTTTCAAACCCCACTTTTTCTCCTCTCAACAACTACTCTCTGTAGCCCTGCAAAGTCTCTGACTTTGCCTACCAACCGACCTTGCTCAACAGTTATCTGACATGATCCAATGACTATCTTTTTGCTAAATTGGTTGAACTTTTCTTGATTTGGTTTATGATCTTCTTCAACCGATTGAACTTTTCTCTGAGTCTTCTGATCTCTCTAATGCTCCTTTTGACCTGCAAAACCATTTTAAACCTACCCACACTAAACAACCATTAAATTGATCAAATAATATGCGCAAGAATGCTAAAATATAGAAAAATTCAACCAATAAATTATAATAAAATGTGTGAATCATCATACGTAGGAACCAGTGGATTTGCCAATAGGCAGTAAGTCTTTGGGCTACAAATGGATCTTCAATAGGAAGATGAAAGTAGGTGGGTCAATGATAAATACAAAGCTAGGCTTGTTATCAAATAATACAGACAGAAAAAAGGCCTAGACTACTTTGATACTTATTCATCAGTCTTGAGAATTACATCTATTCGGATGATAATAACGATAACAACTTTGCAAAATCTTGAGATACATCAGATGGATGTCAAGACAATTTTCCTAAATGGAGATTTAGATGAAAAAATATACATGGAACAACCTGATGATTTTTCTACACCTAAATAGGAAGAAAAAGTCTGTAGGCTTGTTAAATCTCTGTATGCTCTCTAGCAAGCGCCGAAATAATGGTATGAGAAGTTTGACAATTTTATATTGTCCAGTGACTTCAGGATCAACAAATATAATAAATATGTATATGTCAAGGACATAAACGAAGGGTTTATCGTCTTGTATCTTTACGTTGATGACGTGATCATTGTAAGTAGTAATAATAAAGTTATCTGATCTACCAATAATATGTTAAATTCGAAATTTGACATAAAGGATATATGCTTGTAGATGTGATTCTGGGCATCAAGTCACTAGAATATCTGACGGACTTGCATTGTATTTGACATATTATATTAATAAAATTCTAGAGAAATTCAATAAGTCTGATTCGAATATCGTAAGGACTTTTGTAGATATAAATCTTCACTTGTCCAAGAATGGAGGGGAAGACATATCCCAATTGGATTATTCTCATATAATTGGGAGTTTGATGTACTTGATGAGTTGTACAAGACCTGATATAGCTTACTTAGTGAACAAATTGAGTAGGTACATGACTAATCTAGGAAGTGATCACTGCAAGGCGATAGTAAGGTTCCTATGCTATTTAAGGTATACTCGTAATTTTGGATTGCATTATTCTAGATTTTTAACAATACTATAAAGGTATTGCGATGCAAATTGGATATCGAATATGATAGACTTGAAATCTATGAGTGGATATATCTTCATGTTTGGTGGTGCAAGGTGTCCTGAAAATCTTTCAAATAGACGTGCATTGCACGTTCTACGATGGAATCAACATTCATTACTCTAGATAAGGCGATTGAAGAGGCCGAGTGACTACGCCATTTTCTAAGGATATTCCAAGACGACCAAAACTTGTGTATGCGATTACCATCCATTGCAATAGTCAATCTGCAATTGATAATATGTATAATGATAAGTCTAGATATATTCATTGTAGACATAATGCCATTAAACAACTGCTCTAAGTGGGGTTGTCGCTATTGACTACGTGAGATCAAATGACAATATCTCGAATCCGCTTACCAAAGGGTTAACTTGAAAGCTAGTTGAACAAACATCGAAAGGAATGAGTTTAAAGCTTATGAATTAGAAATGTATCATGAAGGAAAACCCAATTTAGTTGACTAGAGATCTCAAAATCTATGTTCAATGGGACAATCTACTTGTGTATATCTAAGATAATCATTGTGGAGTTGAATAACTCATATCCGTTTTTATGATGCACAATGACTGTAGATAAGGTTAAGTATTGGATTTTAATGACTCTTTACGCCGGTGAGCCAGGTTGGGTATAGTGATATACTCATGATAAGAAGTTACTTATATGAGTATGAAATGGGGCCTCTTCTATGAGAATTTTAGGAAGGCGAGATTCTCAAGAAAATATTTGCAGAACTATGAAGAGTTTCCATTGCTGAAATGGACACAACAGTGAGAACTGAACTGCGTTAGGAAAAGTTTCTGTGTGATGTCTATTTCTCAATTTACACCATCGGCTGCACAGTTCAAGACAGACCTCATCTACTGGTCTGCTAGTAAATTCGATAGGCTCTCACAAGGGAATGTTCAAGATCAAAAAGTAACTGTCCTATATAAGAATTATATGTTGTCTCTCGCTTGGGTCAGCTTTGTATTCTGCATCGGTTTGTCTGTTAGTTTCATTCACCGGGAGATGGTTGAAATTTTGGTATTAATGGAAGTTGATATTGGTAAAGGTCTTTATTGTGAGGGGTCAATTAAAAAAACTCCTTTTGGAAGATGAAACTCCTCCCATTATTAATCGTAACTAGGAATATGAATTTCATTTCATAATTCAATAGGAAAAAAGACTCTAGTCTTTCTTTTCCTATGAGGCCGGGATTTGGTTTAAGAGAGTACATAGAAGTTACACAGTTTTTTTTATGTTCTTGTGCATCAAGTGATTCCGTGAAATACAAAAAAAAGGGGGTTTTCAAAAGGAATTTGGGGATGAGAGACAGGACACAAAAAGAAAAAAAAAAATGGTTTCTAATTGCTCAGTACCTCGCCGGATATCGCTACACCTTGAGATCCAAATCAAATTAGCTGGACAAAGGCTCGACTCTAAGGGAGAG
>CM018909.1:10916444-10918944 GCA_009663005.1 Actinidia chinensis | reverse complement strand
ATCTTGCTTCTCTACGATAGGAGACTGAGAGGATCAGAGTCATGCACAATAATCGTACAAGAGTCAATATAAATGATTTCTCTTTCTCATTAGCTTTTGCTCGCTGTTTTTTTTGCAGTCATGTTGTTCAAACTTTTACCACTATGCCGCCACCACTTTGTTTCCACAACATATCCTCCATTAGTATTAAAAATAATAATGGGATCGTTACTGCCATCAATGATGCTCAATGACTCATGAAAATACAAGGTATCTAACAATTCCACTAAGAATGCTGTAACTCGGGCGAGGCCAGGGGGCCATAGCGCCGAGGCGGGGCCTGAGAGCGCGTTTTTATTGTATGATTATTTATTATTTATGTTAAAATCATAATATTTACCTAAAAATAATAATAAATGGACCAAATATCAAATTCTAACCCAACAAAATGATATCAAAAATAGTAAAGTTCAAATCTTTAATGTTGACTAATATTTTTTTCAAACGAGGAAGTAAAAAAATGGCAATTTAGGTCGCAGTTTTAAGACTAATAGAAATTAGAAAGACTAGGTCTCTAAACAAAGAGCTAGCGTTAAGACGCGGGAGCGGGCGGAGGGCCCAGGCGCAGCCCTAGGCAGGGGGCCTAGGTGTCTTGGAGACATACACGGCAGGGGGGGGGGGCATAGCGCCTAGGCGGGGCCATAGGCGGCCTAGCGAGAGGGTGGATGTTAGAAAGAGTGAATACGGTGTCCTATATGTTGTAGATGAGAAAATTGATGATATGCATTTTTGGCGTGGTTAATTGTACAGTCATTAACATGATAGTGACACCCTTTTGCTTCCTTAGCCTTTTAAACTCGTCGATTCAACTTTGCAACCTTCATAACTTCGCGTTTTAAATATTTATTTACACTACTTCAATGAAATTTAAATCCAGGTCAAGATTATATTTTTGTAAAAAAAGGCAGCATCAAGATGCATATCATCAATTTTCTCATCGACAACACTAGAGACAACCTTTCATACTTCTGTTTTAAATATTTATTACCTACTTCAATGAAATTTTCACTCCAGGCTCAAGATCTATTATCTTTTGTAAAAAGGCAAGCAATCAAGATGAGTTAGCTACGACTATCGGAAGATGCTCATATATTAAAAGTTTCAAAACTGCTACTCCTAACTCTTCCCTTTTTCCTTTCATAATCCTTTTATCTATTTTGTGTTGCTTGACACTTTTAGATCTTTGAAGAATAGGGTCCATAGCCCTTAACCCTTATTTCTACGGAGTGAATGCAATTGGTCTACCGCTATTCTTCATCTGGCTCAATACTCATGACGGTTGTTTTCAATTCAAATAATTTAGAAAATCCCCACTCTTCTTAGCCTTACCTATCATGCTCTTGCCTTTGCTTACACAGAGCTACCCAACAGTCATTAAGATGCTCACTTGGCTAATTTAAACCCTTTGTATTTCTTCCATTTCTCTATTTCTCTAATTCTTTCCATCCTTGCATATTGAATTGCTGCATTATCACGGTTTTCAATTTCATCACCCATGGCTAATCTTTTATGCAATTCATTTTGTATGTGATCTTTTTCACTTCTTTGATTCTCTCATCTCCTTTAGAAGAATTGCATATGCTCTGAACTTCTTGATGTATGTGATGGATCAAGTGCTCTCTCCGAGCTAAGTGTTGTTTAAGGCGGTGTAATACCGGCTTTGATCACCTTTCACATAATTTATATATAACATTGTGCCCGGCTTCTATCAACCATGTTCTCACAATTTCACTCAACAGGCCACTTGGGGCACCTTTTATCGTGGTATATGATCGATAATGTCAACTACTAAGTCTAAAAATAAGTGATAGTAAAAAAAGTAAAGTTATATTTATAGGTGAAATACTAAATGCACCAATTTCAAATGTCGCCGAGTCACACTGACTGTCCACAACGATGACGGATGGAAGTCGCCCAGCACCCACGACGATAAAGGGATTGAGAGTAACCTGATAGCCAGAATCTAGATCTGAGGCGAACGAATTGAACAAATTTTGAGTTTTCGATGGCCAGATTGACTACAGCAATCAAAACTTAAGATCTACAAGTTCGTGAGTTGTGAACTTGTGGAGTGTTTTTTTTATAGAATCTTTTAGTTCTCTCACTTTTCAAAATTTTTTACGTGAGGTTAATTTGTTGAGTTTTGTTGATTTTCCACTTGTAATGGCTGGTTACGGAGTGAACGTACCGTAACGGACGTTATGGGTGTGATTTGAATGTCTTCGGTACAAATGGGGTGTAACCGGAACTGGGCCTATCGTTACCATTAGGTAATAGCCGTTACAGTCTAATTTTTAGTTCCATGGGTGGTATATAATTTTAGAATCAAACACTCGTAAGGACAAAGTTGTGATTTAGATAAAATGAATAGCGGTATAGAGGATCATCAATATCGTTCCTCCGTCTCATTAGCGGATCAAACGAACCATCTCTCAGAGGAGCATTTACCCGATCGGTTGGA
>CM018909.1:10901444-10903944 GCA_009663005.1 Actinidia chinensis | reverse complement strand
TCAATGTTGTCTTTTGCCTATGAATAACTGCTATCATGAATTCCAATACGCTTCATTGTCGCATGATGTTGTTAGACTTGCTGATAATTTTCAAAATCATAAAAAACTACGAATTATACACAAGGAGGGACGTTTGAAATATGCTAAATTATGAATTTCGAGGAAATCTCCTTTTTCATATATATTCAGGAGTACTATGTTGAAAAATAAGTTCTTTACAATGATAATATATAGATATATATATATAGTATTATATAATATATATTTTAGAAGAATACGTGTATTCTATTAAAAAAAATTTATTTTTCAGAAATTGTAGATTGCATGGAATTAATTTGAGTCCACATATAATATTCTTGGAAATAATATTATACCAAATAGGGACAATTTTGGTTATAATTTAAAGTTCAAAATCACCGTTGCATGGAGGCCAAGACCGAGACCGTATGCTCAACCATCAGTTTAAAACTATAGTTCAATTAGTTGACTTTATCAATTGGGCTTCGAACTGGGACCCAGTGAGCTTCGGCGGAGCAAACAATAATTTTCTCTTTGCGTGCTCATAAGGTTTGGATCCTATTCAGATTAATAAAAAAAAAAAGAATCTGAATATGTTTCACTTGATCACTGTAGTAAATAAATAAAAAACTATAGTTGCTTGTTGCGTTACTTGGAAGACAATTACAGTTTTAATCTAATTTCTGGATATTATAGTTTTATCCAGATTTTAAAAAAAAAAATTACAGTTTTACCCCGCTTTTAAAAATTTGACAGTTTAACCCAAATCTAGAGATTTACAGTTTGATCAGATTCTAAAAAGTACAGTTTTACCCAGATTCTAAACATTTACAGTTTTATCCTAGATTCTGAAAATTACGTTTCCCCAACGTCTGAAAATTATAGTTTTACCCCAAATTTTGAAAAAGTCAGTTCAACCTAGATTCTAAAAATTTATAAGTTATCCTATATTCTAGAAAATTACAGTTTTTATCCCAGATTTAAAATAATAATAATAAAATAAGAATGTAATGTTAATTGAATTTGAATGAAAAAAGAAAATATTATGGTTGTTCATATCATGGAATTACTAGCCTTAGTAGTTGCCAAGTGACCTAAGTTAGTAAAAGTCTATGAATAGAACTACATAAAAGAATTGTAAAAGGGCAATATTCAATACAATAATATTCTAAATTTCAGTCATAATTAGGAGGAATGAGACTAGCCAAAGGAGAGTCACATTTTAAAATAATTATGAATGGTTAGGAGAAGAAATATTTGTCCACTTATCGAATATCGGATTGGAACCAAAGGTAACATGAATCATTGTAAGTTGTAAAAATTATTTAGGCCTACAGGGGTGATTATTATGTTACACCTATTATGAGTAAATACTAGATCTACTTAAATTTTGCCCCAAAGGAGAATCATTGGTGATATCAATTAATTCATCATTGTAATGTTTATATTTCTCAAAGCTTTAACACGAGCATTGTCTATTTTATTTCAGTAATTGTTTTCATTATCTAGATTAGTTGTTCTGGATATTCAGTTTATTTTAGCTGGGGAACTCAGTTGAATTTTCATTCAATAAATGTTGGTTTTGGTGATTTATGTGATGGTTTATATAAAATTGCCTTAATCATAAGTTTGCACAATCTTTGGTAACCCTGGTTTTGCATTCAAATGTTGGATCAAAACGTAGTAAAAATAATGAAAACTCATACCTTGTGGCATAAACGGCGGGACATATTCCAGGGATAGAATTGAAAGATTAGTAAAGATGGAATTTTGGAAAACCTAAAATTTTACTGATTTTGAAATATGTGTAGATGCATTAAAGAAAGCAACTACAAAAACAAACAAAGAAGGGCCACAAGAAGTAATGAGCGTCTTGACATAATTCACACTGATATTGCGAAATCCCAACTCCATGTATTAGTGGACAAAAATATTTTATCACTTTATAATGACTTCTACGGTTGGATATTTGTATCTAATTCATTGAAAAGTCTCAGGCCCATTGAACATTCTGAAGTGATACATTAATGAGGTCGAGAGGACAATAGAGACAATTAAATAGAAAAGTAAAATAGTGAGGTCAGAAGAGGTGGTGAATTTTTGGTAAATATGATGAGTAGGCCAAAATAACCTGGTCCATTTGCCCAAAACTATTCATAAAAAGTCAAGGCATTCGTGACCTCAATACACATGCCTGATTACGCCATAGCAGAATGGAGTTGCGAAAAGGAATCGTATACACTTATGGATATGGTTAGGAGTAGTATGATGATTCTACGAATGCTACCTAATTTTTTTTGTGGAGTGTGAAGGAAGTACTTAAAACCGCAATGTATATCTTAAATAGGGTTCCTGTAAGGCGGGTTCCTCAACTACTATTTTTGAGTTTTAGGACTGGTAGGAAACTCAGTTTGAGGACAGTTACATGTTGGGATTGTCCAGCGGATGCTAGAATTCTATAATCCACAAGAAAGAAATTAGA
>CM018909.1:10886444-10888944 GCA_009663005.1 Actinidia chinensis | reverse complement strand
CCCACCTGACAATGGGGGTGGAGAATATTTGCTTAATGGCTTGTAACTTTTGTTTTGACAAGTACAAACCAACTATTCTTCAACCAGAAAGTTCTTTTCTTCAAAAATCCGTATAAAGAGAAATATAGAATCAAAGAGGAAATACAAAAAAAAAACTTTAGAGTTTGATATATTAAACTTTATAATTTTAATTCTGATAAATTAAATGCTCGAGTTTCGATTTATCACAATTATAATCCTCAGTCAATTTTTATTTCATTATAATTGACGGAAGTAACTGATACTTGCAAAAAAAAATTTAAAAAAAGATATATTTAAGGATTATCACCATAATAAATGCAATTATGACTCATTTTCAAGTAAAACTCTAAAATTTAGCTTGAATTAAAAATGTACTCTTAATTGCATTGATTATAACTTGAAAATGAGCTCTAATTGTATATTAAGGCTTTAAAATGTTAAAAAAATGAATGCAATTAGGACTCATTTTCAAACAAAACTAAAAATAACTTGAATATTTAACTTAGAAATGAACCCATAATAGCACCGACTTTAACTTGAAAACAAGTTATAATTACACCGATTAATGAGTTGAGCTTTCAATCTGTCACAATTTATACGCACAGCAACACTAATGTGCGGAAAAATTCACCCGATAATTATCATTATATGATTTGAATCAAAAATCAATGATAGGAAAAAGAAGAAGAAGAAATTGAGTTGAAAATAGAGAACACAGATATGCTAATCAAATTTTCATGAGCTGTTGGACTTTCTTCCTCACCATTTCGCATCTCTCAAAATTTCGTTTGCCTTCTCATATACCAAACGATGGACTTAGATTCATCACTTACAGCCCCTAGATCTGGTGAGCCGATGGCGAGACTGCAAACATGGGCGAGGGATTATGGACAATATTGTTATATGTTATAGTAGTAATAATAATTATAAGAATATTATTTATATTAATGATTTTTAAGTTTGAAGGAGATTATGTGATGATGCAACTTTTGTTAGCTTCGACGTTGCTAAGCCAAACTTTTAGTGTGAGTGTGAGAGATTCTTTATATATAAGAGATGTTTATCCTATATTGCTAAGACACTTTTAGTTGAAGTAACTCGCTCTTTATAAGAGAAGTTTATTCCACATTGTGGCAAGCTCTTTATGGGAGTAATTTTTTTTTTATAAGAGAATGTCTATCCCACGTTGCTTGGCTAAGTTTTTGAGTGGGAATGAATCTCTTATAAGTTTTTGAAATTCCTTATTTGAAAAAACTCATAGTTTGTTTTTAATAATTTTCTTTTATATATATATGTATAATAATGGTTATTTTAATTATCGTTTAGTTTAGTATGCATCGTTTTAGTTTTAGTTCGTTGGGACTTTATCCCACTACCATAATTTTGACTGTTGAGATTTCGTTCAAAATGATTAGTATGCAAAAATGTGTGAACTTTAAACGATTAGAATGCCTTGGGGTCTCTTTTAGTTCTCTATAAATAGGAACAAAATAAATCTAGAAAAAAAAAGCACAGAAGTGAAAAGTTTTCTCTTTCTTTATGCTTTTTCATTATTCTCCTTTTTTTTGGATTATATTATGTTCAACCTTAATTAATCTTAAATTAATAGGCATTGTATCTTTTAGATATAATTTTCAAAAGTTCATTCGCGCCGGTAGAGAAATTACTATCTTAATTCTTAATTTCTTATATTCTGATTTTTTATTCTTTTTAAAGTTTTGTAATTTTTCCACAACAACACGATCCAGATTTGGAGCAAAGGTGGCTGGCAACACCGGACGCCGAATGACATCCATGGACGATGACGCCATGACAGTGGATCTGCACCAGTGGATCTGTCCAAGTTATTGTGAAGCAAAGAGAGAGAAAGAGAGATCGGTGAAATTGTGGAAGAAGATGGTGACTGGAGTCAGCAAACGGCGGTGAGGCTACTGTGGTGGGGCTATCGGAAAGTTGAGTCCGAGAGTGTAGAGAGAGAGGGGGCGGGGGATTTGTTTAGGTTTTAATTTAGAATAGGTGTACAAATGGCGATTGGAAATATTATTGATTAGTTGATTTTTGTAAACAAAAATATTTTTCCAATCTTCTATTTGAGACAAACTAGTAAAAAAATGACAAAAAAACTACAAGAAGTCTATGGGATTGTTGATGTAAGAATGAGAGAAAAGGAAATCGAGAATAGAAATCTACGGTGATTTCACGGCTGCTTAGGTAATTCCAACCCTTCGTCCGGCTAACCAACGACGCCTTAACTGCAAGTACAGGAATAGTGAGAACGGCTGCTGGGGCTGTTTTCGAAAAACAGCCCTCCGACGGTCAAGTTAGACATCTGGATATCTAGAGAGAGAAGGTGTATGTATGTTCTAAGAGTAAGGTTGCACGTACCTCTTGAGGGAACAATAATGTTCTATTTTATACTCTAAGCTCAGTGCGTGGCTCAGCGCGCTAGCTATCTTGTCGCTCGATAGGCTGCAGCTCG
>CM018909.1:10796444-10801444 GCA_009663005.1 Actinidia chinensis | reverse complement strand
TTGTTAAATCTAGGCAGCATATCCCATCTAACAAAAAAATATAGTCAGCCTACGTGGCGACTAGGTGGCACCAACGTGGCGCTTACATGGCATATAAACCGTTAAGAAGTTGGATGGCGTTAGTGATTCGAGTCTAATTGCAATCAATTCAATAGTTAAAGGGTCAATGTTAGAATTTTTTTTGTTTTTGTATTTTTATTTTTGTTATGGTAAATTTACCCAAATATATTTTTATAAAATGAAAGCAAAAGTGAGTATTTAGGTAAATTTACTCTAATAAAAACAATAAAAGGGAATCCAATTGGAGAAAAATGGGAATGTAAAAACATATTGGCCAAAATTATATCTAATTTATTAGTTTCTTTAATTTATTTTTTTCTCTACCAAATTCTTAAATCAAACACACCCTTTAAGATCCAATTATGGGAACTCTTTTATTACCTATATGGTTTAGATTATGGCATAATTTTTTATTTTTTTGTTGAATTATGGCATAACTTATATTAATAAATGATGATCGTTGATTTGATCTGAGACCATGTTAAAAATACATCCTCAACATCAATTCAAAGATACAATAAATAAAATAAATCATACAAATTATTATATTAAGGGATTATAACTTTTGGTGTGTTTCAGTTTTTATAGCTGTGCATACCTTTTCAATTTCAAAATTATCCTTCCAAATCATACTTTACGTAATCTTGGGCTTCAATAACTGGTAAGGACAAAACTGGAAAAATAGTAAATTCAAATTATGTCAATGATTTACTATTTTTTTTTTTTAAATGAGTTTAGATATCTAATATTTATTTCAGTCACACTGAATTATGTCAATGTGTAAGAAATCAAAAAGTTTGATTATTAGTAATTCCTTTGATTAATATAATATCGATAAATTAGATTAATTTATATTTTAAATCTAAATTTTGATTTTTAGAAAAAATGTATCATGTATCGTGTCTTAAGAATAGTGTCTTACCGTGCCTCAAAAATAGTGTCCTGGCCTAGCCCATCACAGTACGTGTCGTGTCCAGATTTATAATGTGTCGTGCGCATACCGGTCTGCCTATTTGACATTTTTAACATCATATTTGTCTCGAAAAAAAAAATGTAATATGTTTCTCACAATCCGGTCAAAATTTTCAAACCTTGGGACAGTTATAGGTGTTGAGTTCAGTCCATATATTTGCGTCTAAAACCAGTTGGCTCATATGGAGTGTTCATATAGAAGTAGAACTCTCAGGTTAATTAGAAGTCTTGAGAAGATTAGAACTCTTGAGTTAGTTTGAATTCTTGAGTTAGCCTTGAGTTGAAATATATATTTTTAGCTAGAATAGAATAATAATTAAATATACTATTAGAAGTTTATTACTACATTTTCTTGGTCTATAAAAAAGAGGTAGGGTGCTGAGAGAGATGAGTGAAGTGTAATTCTCTTTTCTTTATACTCATTTTAATTTCCTTTGTTAGATTAGTATATTATATATATATTATATATAATATGATTTTCAAAATAAATTTTAGTACAAAAAACCAATGATAGTTGCCAAAAAACCAATAATTTGCATGGAATTCTTTATGATGGACGGGTGTTGACTGGTGGTGAGTGTGACTGAAATTTTTGTTTGTGAATTTAATGATTTTATTCTTAATGCCAATTTCATTGAAGGACAAAATTTTATAAAAAGAAAGTTTTTATGGGGCTAGATACAATATTTTTGGGTTCAGATAAAAGTCTCCCCACACATCCAATAATGGAAACAATTTACTGCGGAAATGGTTTAGACGGGATGGAAATGCTATTTCTGCGGTACCGTTTTTTGAAAATTAGAAGGTCAACTAAAAACAGTCCAACTCTCATAAATTCATTTGAAAATTCATAGCCAATTCACAAATTTTCGTAATATTGTTAGGATATGAGCCAAAGAACTAACTATAAAAATTCATAAAAATGAACCAACGTGCCTATTGAATTCATACCAAGCCAATTTATAAAAAATTTCTTGTGGTTAGCCACAACTTTCATAACAATAGCCATAAAAATTCATAAATTTTATTAGTAACCACAAGAATTAATAAAAACAATGACAATGCATGCTTAGTTAGATCCCACCAATGTAATTAATATGCTGATCTCACCATAATTCATAACAAGAGCTGTAATAATTCATAATTAACACTAATATGACTCATAACTAACTTTTTTTTTACTACAAATTATCATAAATTTTTGACGATAGTTCAAAGCGGACCCCTCTTTAATTAGTACGTGGACCCCACTGAAATTAATACGTGGACCCTACTGTAATTAATAATAATGTCATAACAAGGACATAAAAAGTCATAACTTAAACTGTAAAGGCGTTCAAATTTTCTTTTCTTTTTATGACGTTAATTAAGATGCAAGTGTGATGCATGTATATATGTATGTATGTATGGTGTATGTATGTAGTATGTATATATGATAATATATATATTATAGATATATATATATATGAAAACTTATCCATTGTTATAAAATAAGTTGAATTTTTATTTTGGATTGAAGGTGGGTTGGTGTAAGATGAGGGCAATAATTGGATTCAAGGACCCAATGTTGATTTAGTTTGGGTTGTTGCTTGGGCCAAAACAAAGCCCAAGCAAGGAGGGCATTTAGGCATTTTTTATTTTTAACCTAAACACATTAATGCCATATTGATTTATTTTTTGGATTATTGCGTCTTCTTCTCTTCATCTTTCTCTCTCTAGGTTTTGAGCCAAATTTGTGGGAGCTTAGATCTAGAGAGTTAGAGTGAATCTTTGTTGATTAGTGGTCTTTGGGAGAATTTATCTAACTCAAAGAGGGCTACGCGTAGAGACAAGAACATCTAGATCAGAGCATTGGGAATTTTGGGCCTCACCATTTTGTGGAAGCTTTGATTCTTGAATTGAGGTATGGTTAAAAGGAGTTTTCCTTGTGGGGTTACTTGGAATTGTTGTTAAGGGGCTTTATATAAAGTCTATTGAGATAATATTTTGGGTATAGAACCCTAAATGAAACACTTGATTTCGATTTCAAATTGAGACATCGTGAAATTTGGTATTGTATTTGGTGTCGGACACCTAGGATGTTCGTGGGTTGTCGGACACCTTTGAGAGGAGAATTGGAGAAATTAGACACTGATGGTTGGTGTGGAACACCTAGGAAGTTGGGTGTCGACACCTTTGAAAGGCAATGTTCGAAAATTGGCTACTGACCTTTGGTGCTGACCTGGTGTCGACACCTTTAATAGGGAAAATCATATTTTGGCTACTGGACATTTGGTGCGGACACTGGGTTGTCGACACTTGAGCACGGAAATTTGAAATTTTTGGCTAACTTGACCATGGTGGCGACATAGATTTTCAGGGTCGACACCTAAATTTTTGGAACAGTAAAAAAAAAAATTAAAATAATTTTTTTAAATTGCTTTACTTTTTAGCATTGAGAATATTTTGTATATTTATTATTACATTAATTTTAATAAAGTAACAATTGCATATGTGGAAAATTAAAAAAGATACATTTATGGATTTGTGGCTTGGATGGAATTGTGCGTAAGCTTTGTGTAAATGGTTATGAGTATTGGTCAATAAAACTATTATTATGATAGTTTTGAATGCTATCTTGCCAGTAGTTGCATTTAATCATGATAATGTAACATGGATGTATTGATTGGTTGCAAGTAATTTATGATCATGCATATGGATGTATGGTTGAAACTTGTGGAAAAATATAAAAATTGTTGGCTTGTATGGGAAGTTAGGAAATAATTTGAGGATAACTCGTTCGGATATAATGTCGAGTTTAGTACATTAGTTGTATCGGATAGATGGCTTGGGATTAAGCAGAAGTAAAGTCCTAGTGGCAAATGGTACGGAGGGGGAATGTCATAGCCACGGTGAAAGGCCAGAGTGTGAATTGAGTTGAAAGGTACAGAAAGTTGACAAAACGAAAGTTTAGAGAGGCAACGAACAGAGGGAATATCATAGCCCACGGTGTGAAAGTACGAAAAGTGACGGGGGTGTTTTACGTGCATTAGTGCATAACGAGGTTGGTTAAAAAAAGGCTTAGGTGGTGTCATTCAAAGGAGTATGGTAAACGTGGATGATTGGACGAATCACGGAATTGTAGAGTATGTTTGGATGTGTGAATGAAAGCATAATATTTTACATACATGTTTTCATTCATATTATTATGTATCATGGTTTTGGCCGTTATGCTTCAAAGTCCATTGTTATGAACATTTTTCAAGTAAATCACCTTTTTACTATAAAATGATTCAGGTACCGAGGGTATCCGAACGTGAGGCACGTGGTTGTTGTAGTGTGGTTTTGTTTGTGAAAAAAAACATGTTAGTGGATATTTTGAAAATTGTATATTCTTTGGCCGGTGGTGGCATGCCATGGGAGGATATCACTTGTTTGTATTGATAAGCTCATGGGAGAGCATGGTCCACGGGAAGGGATAGTTGTCGTACCTATGATGTAAGATTGTATATTTATTAGGTTATTTAGTGACCTTTTCCGTATTGGGTTGTTTGCTTATGTGGCTGGGTCTTAGTTTGACCGGAGCGTGACATAAACCATATTACTTCATAAAATATTTTTTAAGCCACAATATATTATAAAATTTCAACATATTTTCATAACCAATTGTGTAGGATGCAAGTATTTAAAAATAAAGAATTTAATAGTCCAGATTAAATTCTGAGGATGCAATGGTAGATAAGAGGGGGGGAATTGATACACCCAAAATAATTTAATTAGAGATTTTAGGGCTTTCTTTTTTTTCTATTTCTTTTTAGTTTCAATTTCACTATTAACCCTTCGAGTTTGACCAAAGTTCACTTTATTTTTTATAGTTTCAATTTGAACAAAGTCAATCTTACAGTTTTAGACTAGTTACAATGTTAATTTGCCTAATAATGTTACATTTTTGGATGAAAAATATAGAATTATAAGAATTAAAGTAAACC
>CM018909.1:10648944-10653944 GCA_009663005.1 Actinidia chinensis | reverse complement strand
TGTCATTTTGAAAATGACTTTTCTTTTACCTAACTACTACACCTACCATTTTTCTCTTATATAGAATAACAAGGCCTTGTTCCAATTTGGCCTTTTTACAATGGTGGTGCTTGTTATTTAAAAAGTAGAAAAACATTGTAACCTAATTGTATTAGTATTAGTAATGTTGAAATAAAGTCTTTAATTTCGATGATTATAATTGTTTCAACAGAGTTAAATCTAAACTTTCATTGAAAATCTTTGTTAAAGAATGAAAAACTAAAGTGGTCTTAAAAATGGGCTTTGCATATATTTAAAATGAGTATTAAAAATGTCTACAAGCCATATTCGATGTTAACATGCATACAAGAGTGTTAATCTCAACACTCAAACAAATTGGTTAGTCGACGACATGAACTAAACAAACAAACAGCATAAAAGTTGCTACTGTCAAAAGTTCGATCGACCGAACTTGACAATTAAAGTCTGAAACAAATAGAGCAATTGCACTGGAAATTTAGTTCTAGGACGACCGAAGTTGAACTTTGGTCAACTGAAATTTAGAAAAGCACAGCCGAACTTTGAAGAAGCTCAGAAACAATAAAACTATTGAACAAACTTGCTCTTTGAAAAAATAGCTCATTGACGACCGAATATAAATTTCGGTCAACCAAAGTATTGTAGAACACGACCGAAGTTTGAGAAAGGATCATCCGAACTTAAGTCGCACAACCGAAGTCCAAATGGCGGAACAAAACAATAACCCTACTCTCTGAAAAATCAGTGAAGTCACGACCGAAGTGCTAAAAAGATCGAACGAAGTTTAGATAGCCAAAACAGGGCGACAGACTGACTTATTGGAATTCTAGTTCAAACTCAACTGAAAGTAAGATCGGTCGATTGAAAGTTCAATTTTGCATGACCGAAGTTGTACAAATTAACATAGATAAACTAAGGCCACTGAAAATTTAGTTCAAACACGACCTAATTTTAACTTCGGTTGCCGATTCTGACAATTTTTGAATTTTCAATCTATCACGGTCCAAATTAACAGATCCAAGGCTGGGGTTAAATTGAACGGCTAGAATCGTGCATTTTACTGTCTACAACAAGAAAAAAAAAACACAACAACGTTCAAAATTAATGCCTGGGTTAATAAGAATCAATATTTGAGGTGTTGGAAAGGTTTAAAGTATCTAAATATTTTAAACCGTCTCTTGTATTCATTGCTTTCAATCTTTTGGAGCATTCATTGAGTGTTTTTGATTGAGTACAAAACAAAATAGAAGTTTCTTCACTCCTAGAACCAAATGAGCTTTTATTTGATCATTATTCGATCTAGAGTTGGGGACCTACAAACTCCCATTCATTGTAACTTATTGAGAGAATCACCTTGTAAGATCCAAGAGTGGAAGACTCTTGAAAATTAGAAGAGTTCTAGTATGTAAAAGTTTGACAAGTACCCACAAGCTTATTGAAGATAGTGAAATTCCAAGGAAGTCTTAAAAAAAGTGGACGTAGGCACTAATTTGCCGAACCACTATAAGGAGTTTACAATTTCTTCTCTCTTTTCCTTTTACTTATATACAATTGAGTAGAAATGCATATTAAATTTATTGATTAAATTTTAATTAATTGGCCATTAAGGATAGCAAATCTATTTCACCCTCATAGTTTGCTTTTAACTAACCAATTAATTTTAGGCGGCGGCTTATTTTCAGAGTTAAACAATCTAGAGCAAAAGAAAGCCATGGCCCCAATATATAGGAACACCACATGGCTGAAGTTAACGATCACTAGGCCTCTTATTTTTTCACTAACAATTACAATTATGAAAAGTTAGAATGAGAATTTTTATTCAAGCAATGATTATGCATGTGAATATTATAGGAAAATGAACCGATTATAACAACAAAAAAAATAACAGAAAGATGAGGAAGTTGAAAACTCAAGATAAGTGGACAACCTTAGATCGAAAGATGTTCAAACAATGCTAAGACCATCCATACTTATTATGTGCACTAGATATACATAAAATTTAATAGAATTTGTGAATGCAAAAATGGACAAAAAAAAATTTAGAATAAATTAGAAGTCACCACAGGGAACGATCCAAGTCAAGGAATCAAAAATAAGCCTCTTGGTAATAAATAGGAAATTATGTTTTAAATGAAAGATAAGCGAAACAATTTGGAATGTTTACTAGATCACAGACATATTAATGGCTTGTATCCCTTGGTCAAAAGTTTAACTATGTGATGAAAATAGTGAAAAGATTCTCAGGTATTTTACCAAGACGTTGGGGACCCAAGGTGAACAGGGTTAGAAGAAGTTAAAGACTCACCAAGTGGTCTGGAATGAACTACTCGGGTCTCTCATGAACAGAGATTACATTGAAGAGTAATGAAGAAATTGATGAAAGTAAAAAGAAGAGAGAAATTGCTTTCAAAACATCATCATCTTAACCAAATGAAGCAATGAATGATAATGAGGAAAGTGGTGAGAAAATGGCCTTATTTACAAGGCAATTTAACAAAATGTTGAAGAAGGGCCAATTTCTACAAAGACAAGGTAGAAGAAACTTTGGCAAGGAAGAAGAAATGAAGAAGAATCCCATCATTTGCTTTGAGTGCAAACGCACCAGGCTAGATAAAATTAGATGTACAAAATGAAGAAAGACAGAGAAGATCTAAAGAAAAATTTGAGGAGAAATTTAAAGGCTTTTGCGGCTTGGGGGAGAAGAGTGAGTTGAGGCACATATGATGACGGAGGCCAAGTTAGTGCAAGAAATGCCAACGGTGTGTTGTCTGGTGCTAAAGAAGATCATAGTTATAAATTGAGGGTACATCTTGAATCTATCTCTTTCAATGATTACCAAGATGCCTATACATGATTTGTATGAGAAAATTTATTGGAAATGATAAATAAAATTTGCATGTATAAGGAACAAGTTTCCTCACTTACTAAGAAGTTGAACAATCAAAGAAACGTGTTGATGAATATTAACACAAAAAACAATGAGTTTAATGCTAAAAATTTAGAATTAAACAACATGCTGACACATTTATTAAAGGTCAAAAGAACTTGATCACTTATGGACTACAAGAATGCATTTATGATCATGCCTGGGGCTTGATGATAACCCTTTAGCTAAACAAAAACATTATAAAATATTTTGTGAAGCCATCTCCTTCTTCAACACAAAAAATTTCATGCTCATTTTGTAATACCGAAGGCCACCACAAAAATATAGATGTTATGTAAAGACAGTGTGTAAAAAGGGGATTGAAAACTATGTGGGTTCCTAAAAAAATTGCAACTAACACTCAAGGACTCATTAAAATTTGGGTACCAAAGACCAAATGGTTAATTTTTTTATGTAGGTATGCTTAAATGCAACATCAAGAAAAGGAAGATGATACTTGAACAATGGATATTCGCGACATATGACCGGAGACAAATTCATGTTCACATCGCTATCTTCAAAGGATGGAGGATTTGTGACTTTTGGAGATAATAGCAAAGGCAAAATTATCGGTATAGGTAATATGGGTAAGGAACCATCTTCCATTATAGAAAATGTCTTGCTTGTTGATGGATTAAAACATAATTTACTTAGTATAAATCAATTATGTGATAAAAGAAATAGAATTATCTTTGATAAATCAAATAGCACCATACAAAGCACCAAAGAGTGACAAAACCGTGTTTATTGGTCAAAGAGTTGAAAATATATAGTTTTTAAAAATTGACGATATTGAATCAACAATGGATTTGTTTATCAGTTAGATGACAATGTTGGTTATGGTATAGAAGATTTGGCCTGCCCATGAATCTCATTCTAAACTTGCCTAAAAAGGATTTGGTAATGGGACTACCCAAAAATTATTTGAAAGAGAGATTTGTGTGGAGCATGTCAATAAGGGACAATAAAAGAAAATATCCTTTAAATTTAAAAACATTATTTCTACATTTAAGCCACTACAACTTCTACACATGGACTTTATTTGTCCTTCAAGAATAATGAGTTTTGGAGAAAAATTATACATTCTTGTAGTTGTAGATGATTTTTTACGATTTACATGGGTAATGTTTTTGGCTCACAAAAATAAAGTATTTTCCTCTTTTACAAAATTATGTTGACGGCTTCAAAACAATAAAGGACTTTCAATTTCAATTATTGGAACCGACCATGGAAGAGAACTTGAAAATGAGTCTTTTACCAAATATTGTGATGATCTAGGAATTGAATATAATTTGTTGGCTTCTAGAAACCCTTAACAAAATGGAGTTGTTGAGAGAAATAATAGAACCCTAGAAGAAATGACAAGAATAATACTTTGTGAAAACTCCCTTCTAAAGTATTTTTGAGCCGAAGCGGTGAATACCGCATGTTTCATTATAAATCGAGCCATGATTAGACCAATACTTAAAAAGACACTGTATGGACTATGAAAGAAAGAAAATCAAATATAAGTTTATTCATACTTTTTGGTGCAAATGTTATGTCTTAAATAATGGCAAAGATAATTTAGAAATATAATAGTTGAAGAATCTGTACACGTTATATTTGATAAGTTTAATGATCTCTCGCCAAACGTGCACTTGAGATTAACCCCAAGAGAAGATCGACAGAGTAGTATAACTTGGAGTACAAGGTCGATTCCACAGGGAGTTGTGTGAGCAAAAACGAAAGGAAAATAGTTTTTCTCTCAATAGTCTCACCAAAGGACGAACAAAATATTTCCTAAAAAAAATAAAAAATCTGTATTTTTGCAATTTGTTCGATTTTTTCAATATGTGACAAATACAAATTAAAGCTTGAATGAAATTGTTGTAAATTAATGTAGTAATCTCGGGGTTGGTCGTTTCAACGATATGGTTCTTGGAATTCCAAGGTGGAAGTTTAAACCAAATCCTTCGACTACGTCATGAGTCTCAGATTCGAAAGATTTAGTGAGAAAACCCCTTATTCTTTAAAAACTTCATTGTTCTAGATTAAATCTGGTTGTTAGATTCAG
>CM018909.1:10616444-10643944 GCA_009663005.1 Actinidia chinensis | reverse complement strand
AAAAACATAAGCATACAAAAATAAAAGGATGTCTAATAGCAGTATGAAAACGATACCTTTCTCAATCGATCCCACAATATTATTGGGGTCTTGACTCTAATAGTCTTTTGCCATTTTAGTTGTGATGTTTAAAAGCGAGCAATGTCGTCACTGGCTTGCCACAATCAGGACTAGTCTTCAAATTTTAGACGCATATAAAAAAATTATCAAAGTAATTCATCGGAATCATATCCGTGGAAAAAAAATTCCAGTGAGTTTCCAAATAGTTTCTATGGAGTTTCTTACAAGTTCTCCTAGTGTTTTAAGGTTTATCAATACGCACCCGAATTTTCTGCAGAATTACCGTGACATTTTCATAAAAAATTTTAAAAAAAATATCACACCAATATTGTAAAGCATCGGCAATTGAATTTCCTGATTACTACGAACAGCACTTCTAATAATTCTACATTCTGACTTATTTTAACTTTTTTACGCACAGAAAGTATTAGATCACTGAGGTTGCTTTTCTCATTTATTGTTCGGCCTGCTAGTCTAGGACGAACAAATTGTTTTAACACAGTTTCTAAAAGAGGTGAAGGTAATTGAGAAAATGATATTGAACTATTTCCATTAGGTGCGCGGGGGACAACAACGAGGGCTTGAGAGTGAAAAAGGCTTAAAGTTCTAGATCAGACTCCAAAGTGAAGAATTGTATCAAAGATTTTGTTTTAGTTAATGAGGTCTCAGCTGTTGTTTAGGACTATTTTTGGAAAGTAAACACCATTTTGATGTCTTTTAATTTTTTTATATTTTTATGATCCATCGTAGTGTGTGGTTCTTCAGTTCAAGGTATCAAAGCCCCAAAAAGAAATAAATAAAACAGGAGTAAGCCAAAAAAGAATATAAATGGGTTTAGTTGGTGGGACAAAAAAAAACAAGATTGCCAACTTTACAATTGCAAACACCATGGTCATTGATAATCTGGTGTTAGAAACTAATTAAGGGTAAATTAGTCCTTTACACTCATTATATTTCCTTAGATGTATTTTGTGGCCTTCCATCTAGTAATGTGTCTGTCCAACATTTAGTCCCGTGTCATTGTGACAACCTCTGTACGAGAGTAAAAATTTTTAGCACGACATAATAACACGACTCGATTTTACATGAGGTGGATTGTGTTCCAATAATTTTTGATATCCCACGTTTCTCTCAATAAGAATCCCAAATAATACGATGATAATATAAAACATCAATGGTGGAATTTTTGAGTGTTCTGTGTTTAAATTAATTGTCCACGTTACTCTTCCCGCCAAATTCAAAAACTTATAAAAAAAAAACTCTCACCCCGTGTTGACAGACCTAAGAAAGAAATTAACAATTTTCTTTCTCCCACGTGCAAAACGTATAATTTACTACTGTAGAGTTTTCTATTAATTTAATAACCCCGTGCTATATTTCCACTGATATGAAATTTATCCCCAAAACTAAACCCGACAATAATAATTTGATTCTGATTACGTTATCATAAACTATTTATCATCATTGTGCGGAAACTTACTTTATATATTCAAAAATTATTCACTTTTTTTTTAAAAAATAATATTTTTTGTTATCTTTAGACACAAAAATCATTGGTCATTCTCACAAAAATAAAAGCAAGATAAATATCTATTTAAATTTGGAGTTTTTTCTCAAATTTTTTTTTGGAAATATTTTTGAGTATAAAATCACTTGTATAAAATCACTTGTTGTGGTAATTGAAAAAAATAAAGAATTTATATCTGTTGAAATTTTTTGGAACACAGTTTAAAAATTAAATTCGAGGATAAAAACATTCACCATTTTTCTATATTATTTTGTTTTCACGAATTATAAATATCTTTCCAATATTTTATCTAAAATTTCTTTTTTTTTAAAAAAAATCTTTTGAATATTTTAAAGGAAACAAATTTCTAAAAAATAACATGAAGATGGTTAGTAGTCAATTAAGGGAAGGGATATTTGTGCATGTAAATAAGTTGAGTGCATATAAATGATTTCAATTAGATTCTATATCACCAAACATTTAGAAAATCCTCTATAGCACATATAAACCAGATATATAATTACCAACAGGGTTTGACTCCCGGTAGCGGAAACTTACTTTTTATATTCAAAAATTATTCACTTTTTTTAAAAAAATTAATTTGTTTAGTATCTTTAAACACAAAAATCATTGGTCATTCTCACAAAGTAAGGGCAAGACAAAATATCTAGTTAAATTTAGAATTGTTTCTAACATATTTTTTGTGGAACAATTTTTTAGGCATAAAATTCACTGTTGTGTCATTGAAAAAAAAATAAGAATTTTTTATCTGTTGGAAATTTTGTTTGAACACAGTTTTTAAAAATAAAATTTGGAATAAATACTTTCATCAACCATTGTTTTCTATATTGTTTTATTTTCACGAATTAAAAATATATTTCCAATCTTTTTATCTAAAATTTCTTTTCTTTTTTTTAAAAAATCTATTTTGAATAGTTGTCCCAGCGACATATTTCCTAAAATATAAACATACGAATATTAGTATTCATTAAGGAGGGGTATATTTGTGGCTGTAAATAATTTTAGTGCATATAAATAATTCACATTAGATTCGATTATCACCAAACATAAGAAAAATCCGCTGTTGACACCATATAACCGGATATATCATTACCAATCCGGGTGACTCCTGTTAGCGAAAACTTACTTTTTATATTCAAGAGCTTATTCCACTTTTTTTACAAAAACATACATTTTTTTTAGTACTTTAAACAACAAAAATCATTGACCATTCTTACAACGTAAGGGGCCAGACAAATTCTAGTTAATTTAGATTTTTTTTTCTAAAATATTTGTTTGGAACAATTTTTGAGTATAAAATCAACTGTTGTTGTCATTAAAAAAATAGAAAAGAATTTGTATCTGTTGAAGTTTTTTAGAACACAGTTTAAAAATTAATTTTGAGGATAAAAACATTCATCATTTTTTTATATCGTTTTGTTTTCACAAATTAAAAATATATTTTCAATATTTTATCTAAAATTTCTTCTTTTTTAAAAAAAAATCTTTTGAATATATTCAAGCAAACGGATTTTTAAAAAATAAGCATGAAGATAGCTAGTATTCAATTAAGGAGGGGATATTTGTGCATGTAAATAAGTTGAGTGCATATAAATGATTTCAATTAGATTCTATATCACCAAATATTAAGAAAATCCTCTGTTCCACATATAAATCGGATATATCATTACCAACCGGCAGCGAAACTTAAATTTTTTATATTAAAATATTATTTCATTTTTTTTTTTAAAAATTATATTTTTTTTTTATTTATGTCTTCTTAATATCTTTTGTCAAATTATTATTTCATATATTAGAGATTAGTTTTGATAAAAATTTTTTTTCACTTCCATAAGAAAATTGTTATGTCTTGTGTAACCATATTTATTTTTGATATAACACGTTATCTCCATAAGAACCAAAATAATCCGATGATAATATAAATAACAATAAATGGTGTTTGAGTGTTCTGTTCTGTCGTTTTTAATTAAGGGTAAATATCACTGACCTCCCCCTGAGGTTTAGTTATAAAGACAGGAACCTCCCCTAGTAACTTTGAAAAATTACACTGACCTCGCCCGGTCAGACTTTGTCCTCCATTATTGTCCAGCCAAAATTACACCATTTTGCCCCCCCCTCACTCCCCCCCCCTCACTCGACCCCCCAGCCCCCAGCGCCCCCCCCAGCCCCCCCCCACCCCCAATTGTTTTTTTTCAATTTTTTTATTAAGTTTTTTTATCTAATTTATTTCTCCTTTTTTATATGTGTTTTATTTTTCGTCTTTTGGGATAAATACTTTTTTTTAAACAAAAATTATATTTTTTTTGTTTTGGTTACTTTTTTTTATTAATATATTTTATTTTTATTAGTTTGTTCTTTTTTATTAAAAAATTATTTATTAAAAATAAACAACACTAACTAAAATAAAAAAAATAGTTTTTTGTTTCTTCTTATTAGTTTATTAATTTTTTTTGTTTAATTTTTGTTCTTTTTCTATATTATTTTTTTTATTTTTGACTTCCATCTTCTTCTAATTTTCATTTTTTTGATTTTTATCATAATGACTCCCAATTAATTTAAAAATTAAAAAAAACTATAAAATTACAAAAACAAAACTAAATAAAAAATATAAAACATGAATGAACGAAAACAGCCTAAACACTTTTTGCTGTCTCTTTCTTTCGATTTTTTTTTTATTTTTTTATTTCGTTTTGTTTTTATTTTATTTTATTAGGTTTTGTTTTTATTTTTTTAAAATTACTATTTTGGGAGTATGATTAAAAATTTAAAAAAGTATAAAAATATGAATTAAATAAAAACATATAGATAAAATAAAAAAATTAATAAAAAATAATAAAACAAAACTAGTTTTTTATTTAGTTAGTTTTGTTTTATTTGTAAATAACTAATTTTTTAATAAAACGAACCAACTAAATAAAAAGAAAATTAATTAATAAAAAAAGTAACAAAACAAAACAAAAAATAATAAAAAAATTATTTATCCCAAAAGAAAATAAATCTATCAAAAAGAGAAATAAATTAGATTAACAAACTTTAATAAAAAATTGAAGAAAAAATCGGGGGGTGGGGGGGTGGGGGGCTGCCTGCTGAGTGAGGGGGGCAAAATGATAATTTTGGCTTGCAATAATGGGAGACAAAGCTGACCGGGGAGTTCAGTGTTCATTTTTTTAAGTACAGGGAGGTACTGTATTATACTAACCTCAGGGGAGGTCAGTGATATTTACCCTTTAATTAATTGCCACTTGACTCCTTCCGTCCAACTTCAAAAACTTTTAAAAGAAAAACTCTCACCCCGTGTTTGACAGACCTAAGAAGAAATTAACAATTTTCTTTTCTCCCACATGCAAACCGGATCTTTACTATTGTGGATTTCTATTAATTTAATAACCCCATGCTATATTTCCACTGATATGAAATTTGTCCCCAAAACTAAACCCGACAATAATGATTTGATTCTCTGATTACGTTATCATAAACTATTTATCATAAAATTTGCACCAAGCACAATGATGTTTGTTTGAAATGGCACCATTCGTTGTTTCTTGTGCTCCATGGAACCATTGGATTTATTTTAATAATAGGAGTATACGGACACCATAAAAATGTTTACGTCATGCCTGATTTGTCGTAGTGAGTAGGGAAGGCAATTTCCCCCGCCCCGTCCCGATTGGAGTGAAATTTTGGAGAATTTTTGGGATTCGGGGATAAAAAAATAAATTCGGGAATCGTGGCGGGGACGATTTTGTATATCCCGTCCCGATCCCTAAACTTGAGGGGATGTTAGTGTCTTTATCAGAACTTGAGGGTAGGTTTCCGTCATTATCAAAAGTCTCAGGGGAGGTCAATGTAATTTACCCTAATTAGTACTGTAGGTCAGGAGGCCCGAGGGGGGCACACAACACTGTCAACATACCCTATACAGAGAGAGGCAATTATTCAGAGAGTAAGGTTTGCAAACTGTTTTGGGGTGGAGGCTAGAGGGCGACAGTGTAATGTTTCAAAAAAAAAAAATATATTATATAATATATATTTATATATATATGTAAATGTATGTATAAATAAATAAATAATAATATTAGACCACATTATATTGTGGATCTAAGTGTATTTTAATTTTATTCCCATTGGTAATTGGGACTTAGATGTAATTGATGTTGGGCTTATAATGAGATGTGGGTTTAATTTGGATTCAAAAAAAATTAGAAATTTTAATTTGGTTGTAACCAACACAGTCTGAGGGCTCCTTGAATCCCTTCATCTGACTCCGTTGGATTTTGGAATTTCCCCCCCCAATACACAGCCCAAACATCATCATCCCCCCCCGCCCCCCCACACAACACATTCATCTCAAACTAATATCCCAAACATACTCATTATGTTTTCCCTTTCCTTTTCTCTTTTCTTTTTTTTATATATACATTATCTCTCTCTCCCTATCCTCTTCTCTAGAACTCCGAATCCCTCTCATCTCCATACTGTCTCTCCTCTCTCTGTCTGTTGTCTGTCTGAACCCAGAAGAAAAAAAAAATTGTGTTTTAGAGTGTTAGATCGGGTGAGTATAGGAGTGTGATTCAGTGGTGATAATCAGAGATAAATTATCTACCAACGAGGCTCATATTGAGGTGCTAATAATATCAGAGATCGGAGTATTTTGGATTATCTCATCTTCTTCAATTTTGGAGCTTGATTGAGGAAAGGGGGTTAGTTTTGTTGGGTTTTTACTTTGGGTTTGTTTGTTAATAGCTTATATCAAGTCTATTAAGACATTATTTTGAATTTCAACTTAAAATGGAGAAACTTAATTTATAATGCAAATGGTAGCACGAGTGGTTTTACTTGTTGGGATTTATATTAGATTGTGTTGATGATTATGATATTTGGGTATATTTCTAACTATTATTACATTAAGTGTTAGCAAGTGAAATTTATGTAATTTTGGATCTGGAAAATAGTTTTTTTTGAGAATGACATGCTATGATATACCAGAATTAGATGGCTTGATTAAGCCTGAAATGAAAATCCTAATGGCAAACAATACCAACACGCTGCGGGAGGGAATGTCGACCCTTCGTTAGTGACCGAGAATGCGGCCGGATAATGGGGATGTCCAACCTTCGGTGAAAATCCGAGAAGTACGGCCGGATATTGGGTATGTTCACCTTCGGTGAAGTCCGAGAGTAGGCCTGATTAGGTATTAGCCTAGGTGTGTCATTCTAAACTTTTGAGTAACGTTTTGTGAGAAAAAAATCGATTTGAGAAATTTGTTGATTAAAGAAATTACAACTTGAAAATGTTGTATTTGATATTGTTGTTCAAAGGAATCAACATATTGTTTTTTGAGAAAAGCTGCGAATCAAATTGGATGGGAGGAGAAATTATGGATTGAAAATTAAATTATAGTTTTGGTATAAATTAAAGTATATTTCAATTTAAACATGTTTTTCATATATGATTATGTTATCAATGCATTTTTGGCTTGAAGCATCACGTCCATTGTTCATCTTTTCAAGGTAACTCACCTTTGTATAAATTAATTTTCAGGTTGCCGAAATTTATTAATAATATTCCGGATTCGTGAGGCATGTGGAGTCCGTTTTTTTTTTTTTTAAATGTTTTAATTCATGAAAAATTGTAATATTTTTTGGCCCGATGTGGGTAAAGATTGTAGTAACTAATTTTATGCTTTTAGATTTTTTTTTAATTGTTAGAATTTATATTTTAATCATTAAATATAATTGGGTTTAAATGAACATGTACAACTTTTTGAGATAAATAAAAAGACATTAAGTTAGAGGGGTTAAGAAATGCAATTTTATTTAATAAATGGATGATTTGTCCAACACAATAATTACTAACTTATTTTTTTTTATTAAATACTATAACATAAAGAAAGACGGAAGGTTATATACAGAAAAAAAAAAATCATATTGTATAATCTATGTATTTAAAAGAGAAGAGATTATATGGTGTTATTACCATGAATCATAAAGCTGAAAAGTGGAATCTAACGGTGAGATGATGTCCGATTTAAATAAAATTTTCAGTATTTGAGTTATTAGCTTACGTGGCCGGTTCTTGGTTGACCGGGCGTGACAACAGGTATCGAGCTCTAGTCGAATACCTATGAGCCGTGGGTGGTTTAGTCACATTTATTTGGTGTCTAATTATTAAGGACTAATCATAGGTATTATAGGGTAAAATCAGTTTTCCATTCCATCTTCATTCACTACTGGCCTGAATAATGGCAGAAAAGGCTGCTGCGAAAAATTGACTGTTCACTGTTCACTGCTCACTATTCACCTGAATAAAATCATAAACCTACATTTAATCCTGTTAGGTATTCTAAGCCCACTCCTCCTATGGTGTCTACGTTTTAAGGAGTAACCATGAATATGTTATTTATATAATGAGAACAACATGAATACATGATATACATGGTATCTCTTGCCTATTGAGTTACATATGGTATGTCAAGTGTTATTGCTGAGTCATAAGTGAGTATGATTAGTTTTAATTAATTTCTTATGGCTTTGTGTAGATACGGCCACCACACAATAAGAGGCGCGCGAATCACTTACAGGAGCACGCGGGCCCGTGAGCGCGCGGGGGCTCGTGTAATTCGTGAAGAAGGGATGGAGAAAATCACCAAGAGTCATGATGGGGGGAGGAGCTCGAGAAAATGTGGAGGTGTTCACCTACGGTTTTGGGTGGCGCCGAATTTATGCAATGAGTGTTCCCGCCTCGGCAAGTGTGAGAACACTGTGCAACTTGCAACTGCCAAGTTTAGAACGTCAGAGAAGTAGGGCTACCACACGGCCATGAATGCCCTTTCTTCAACTACGTCCACCACGTTAGGGAGAACCGGATCCGTTAGTTGCGGAGATTGGCTTGAACAAGTCAAGAGCGTTGGATACAATCTTGGTGACTTTAGGAAGACTTGAGGGTGTTGTTTGCATCCTATCAACTGCAGGGGGATGCCCTCCAATGGTAGAAGAACATGTAGGTGTACAAAGAAGTGGGAGCCCTTTCAGGAAGGCTTTCCTGGATCATTATTTTACGGATACTGCGAAGGAGCATTGCGATGGAATTTCTTAATTTGGTTCAAGGGAGCCATGACTGTGGCGCAATACGAGGCCAATTTTACTATCTTGTCAAGGTTTGCCAAAGCATATTGGTATCAACGGAAGAGGAGAAAGCAAACAGTTTATTCGGGCTTAGGCCATCCATAGGAAAAGATTGCGCCGGAATTGATCAAAGTTTATTCTCCATGGTTAGTGTCGGCGGCAGCCATTGAGGAGACATTGAATGAGACTAGGAAGATCACAAATCCGAAATCTCAACGTGGAAGGAACTAGCAACCAGTCGGAGGGGCGTTTCTTTTAAGAAGCCAAGAGGTTTCCTGCACAGCAACATATCCCTGTTAGATCTTCCCTAACATGTCAGCATATCATCGACCAAACATCTCGGAGAGGGGCCGACTTGTTTTGGTTGTAACCAGTATGGTCATCGGGTATAGACTGCCCACTGAAAGGGCAGTGAGAGCAGTCACATCGAGGCACAGTCACACAAGCCAAACACAGGATCAGACACATACTAGGGGAACCACCTACTTGTTTTCATTTTCATTGTGGCCCATTGGACATATCATGCGTCATTGGCACGCAGAGAGGGAACAGTCAGGGAGCTATGGGATTGCAAACAACCCACTCGGTCAGTTCAGGCACGGGGCCACATCCAAGCATTTACTTAACACAGACTTCATATCAGCCAGACCACAGGCTATGGCCTCAGCAGGGTCAGAGACCGCAGGGACGTGTTTATGCTATGACATCATCAGTGGGCCCATCGGGACATCAGGACAGCAGGAACAACATTGGATACCTCTGTTGTACGGTACTTTTCTTGTGTTTAAATTCGTGGGCTCGTATTCTTATCGACACGGAGCATCACATTCATTCATCGCATCATCTTTGCTTTGGCATTGGGATTGAAATAGAAGTTTAGATTCAGTGCTTTATCTTATGGGGTAGCACCTCCAGTTGGAGGAAGAACAACTCTGAAAACGAGTTTGTAGATCTTGTGAATGTTGGAGATCGTGATCGACGTTTTGTGTTTGACTTTCATTGTGATAGACATGAACTTTCTTTTGACGTAATCCTTGGTAATGGATTGGTTGACTGACTATCAGGCCAACTATAAGATTGTGTCCAGCATCGGGTTGCTTTTTGTACACCCATGGAGTTCGCTTTCATTTCGTGGGGGGTCGAGGTTGTGGTCTTGTCCCTCTCGTCGACAACGTGCATAGGCAATGGATTTGAATTTTCTTTCTCTAGCATCTTGGTCAATGAGGGTACGTAGTTAGCGTGGCTTTGTCCACAAGTTGTTTGCGAATTTTTCGGATGTCTTCCGGAGGATTTGACAAATTAAACCACCACATCGGGAGATTTGAGTTTTCCATTGATCTTATACCGGGCCACCGCACCTATCTCAGTACCACCTTTCGTTTTTGCGCATACCGGCATAGTTGCAAGAGCCTTAAAGTTCAAATTCAAGACTTGTTGGATAAGGTTTTATCCGACCGAGTGCATCACCATGGGGTGCTTTCGGCCTTATTTGCTAAGAGAAGGATGGGTCACTTAGAAATGTGTATAGATTATCGCGATTGAATCGTGTTACGATAAAGAATAAGTATCCCCTTCCGATGATCGACAATTTATTTGACAATTGAAAGTTCGAGCTGTTCTCGAAAATAGACTGAGGTCGGTTATCACCATTTCGAAATTAAGGACGGAGACATTGCGAAGTATGGCTTTTTTCGCTCACGGTTATAACGGGCATTAGATTTTTCTTGTGAATGCCTTTGGTCTTACAAATCACCACATCTTTTAATGGATTTTGATGAATCGTATCTTCAATCCATATCTGATCGTTTCGTGTTTGTTCAGTAGACTACATCTTGATCTACTCGCCATCGTTTGAGTCACATGATGAGCATTTAAGGCCAGTATTACAGCTCTTTCGAGAGCACCATTTGTACGCTAAGCTTAGCAAGTGCGAGTTCTGGTTGTCTGAGGTGAGGATTCTTAGGTCATGTGTGTCCAGGAATGGAGTAGCGGTGGCTTCGTCCGAAAATTTGGGCAGTGATGAATTGGGAACGACCACAAGACCGTTTTTGCGATTCGTATTTCTTAGGTTTTAGCTGGTTACTACCGTACGATTTGTGGAGGATGTTTTCACGTTTAGCTGCAAACCAGAATGACTCTCCTTACAGGAGGAATTCGTTTTGTTTGGAACGATGCATGCGAGCATGTCTTTTCAGGAACTTAGAAGGATTGACTTCGGCCCCGATTCTTGTTTATCCCTGAGCGAGGTTGAGCTTATATAGTGTTTGCGATTCTTCACGTGCTGGTTTGGCGTTTTGTGTGTTTGATGCAGTTGGTAAGTGATTGCGTATGGTTCTCGTCAATTGAGATGCCTGAACAAAATTATCCACGACTCATGATTTGGAAACTTGCGGCAGTTATCTTTGCATTGAAGAGTGGGAGACATTTACTGTATGGGGATCGTTTTGAAGTATTTTCAAAGACCATAAGAGCTTGAAATATCTGTTTACACAGAAAGACTTGAACTTGAGGCAACGGCGTTGATGGAAGTACATTGGAGGACTACGACTTCGAATTGCACTATCATCCAGGTAAGGCCACGTTGTGGCCGATGCTCTTAGTCGGAATCTCTTAGCATTTTTGGCGAGTATTTCCATGGTGAGTGGAAAATGCTTACAAGGATATCGGTGAGTTCGACTTACTTTCTCAACGGACGGGTGGTCGCACGTTATTTCAACATTGTCTGTAGAGCCATCAATCATTATGTAATGTGTCATGAGCACAAACAGAAGATGTGGAGGTAAAGACTATTTGCACCGAATTGCTAGAGGTGTAGGCCCAACAGATTGGATTTTACATAGGATCAAGGTTTGAGGTTATAAGTCTAGATATTCGTACCTTTGGTCTACTATAGAGGATGTTCTTCGTGAGTTCATCATTCCGCGACTTTCGTTCATCCTGGAGGAACGAAGAAGTATCATGATTTGGTCGCCACTTTTGGTGGAGGCTAATGAAGAAATACCCGTTGCATTGTTCGTTTCTAGATGTTGACTTGTCAGCAAGTGAAAGCCGAACATCGAAACCGCAGGGTTTGCTGCAACCACTACCAGTGGCAGAGTGGAAATGGGAACATTCGCTATGGACTTCGGTACGGGTTTTGCCTAGGTCGTTGAGAGGAATGACGCCGTTTGGGTTAGAGGTGAATCGTTTGAACTAAATTCGCACATTTTTCTCTCAATTCGTTTATCAAATTCGGTAGAAATCTTGGAGTCATTTACGTTGTGAAATCTTTCGAATTCATGGGGTTCCAGTATCTATCGTTTTCCGGATAGAGATTCCGCGTTTTACATCGCTCTTGGAGGGGATGCAAATCTGCCCTTGGTTCGGATTTGAGGCTTTAGCATAGCACGGAAATTTCATCCTCAACAGACTGACGGACGTCTGAGCGTACTATTCAATTCAGATTTTTGGAGGAACATGCTCCGGGCATGTGTACTCGTTTTTGGGGATCATGGGAGGATCATCTACCTTGGTGGAGTTCGCTTATAACAATGTTTATCAGGCAAGCATTGGAAATGGCACCTTTTGAAGTCTTGTATGGCAACCTTGTAGGTCCCCCCGTTTGTTTGGACCGACGTTGTGAGGCAGCACTTGCCAAGACAGATTGGGGTTTCGTGATACAACAGAAAGTAGTTTTGATCAGGAAAGCGTTTACTCACGCAACAAAGTCGTCAGAAGAGTTATTCCGCCCGGAGAAAACGTCATTTGGTAGTTGCTGTTGGGATCACTTATTCTTGAGGGTTTCACCTAAGACTGGTTTGATGCGCTTCGGCATAGCGGTAAGCTATCACCAAGGTTCATTGGACGTTTTGAGATACTTGATCGTATTGTGGCCGTGGCTTAACCGTCTTGCCCTTGGCCACCTATGTTTGGCCAATGTTTGCACAATGTGTTTCATGTTTCTATGTTGCTCGGAAATATGAGCCTGATCCCTCACACATTTTGGATTGTGGTGATCTTGATGTCAATGATGATGTCACGTAGAGGAACGTCGATTCGTGTGTTGGACACGAGAGATCAAGTGTTGATAAGGAAGACTATTCCCTTTGGTGAAGGTCTTGTGGCTTCACATGGCGTCGAAGACCACGTTGCGAACGCGAATCAAGGTTCGCGCCAAAAAAAAAATTGAGAACGATCTTTTGGATCAATCAGGTACGTTTATTTAATTTCGTGGACGAAATTTTTTTAAGTGTTGAGGTGTTAATGTTTCAAAAAAAAAAATATATATATATATATTATATATAATATAATGTCTTATGTATAAATAAATAAATCCATAATAATTAGACCACATGTAGATTAGTGGATCTAAGTGTATTTTCATTTGGATCAACATTGGGGTAATTGGACTTAGATGTAATTGATGTTGGGCTTATAATGAGATTGTGGTTTAAATTTTGGATTCAAAAAAAATTAGAAAATTTAATTTGGTGTAAACCAAACACGTCTGATGGCTCCTTGGATCCCTTCATCTGAGCTCCGTTGGATTTTGAATTTCCTTCCCCCACCAAATACACATCCCAAACATCCTCATCCCCCCCCCCCCCCCCCACACACAATCATCTCAAACATAAATCGTCCAAACATAATCATTATGTTTCCCTTTCCTTTTCTCTCTTTTCTTTTTTTTATATATCACATTATCTCTCTCTCCCTATCGCTCTCCTCACCCGAATCCCTCCCTCTCACGCCATATGTCTCTCCTCTCTCCTGTCTGTGTGTCTGTCTGAACCACAGAAGAAGAAAAAAATTGTGTTTATAAGTGTTAGATCTGTGAGTAGAGTGTATTCAAGGGTGATAATCAGAGATAAAATTCTCTAAACTCAACGAGGGCTTCATAGTGAGCTAATAATACAGAGATCGGAGTATTTGGGATTATCTCATCTTCTTCAATTTTGGAGCTTGATTGAGGTAGGGGGTTAGTTTTGTTGGGGTTTTCTTGTGTTTGTTGTTATAGCGTATATCCAGTCTATTAGCCCTTCTATATTGCCTCTCCCCTTCCCCTGGCGCCCCCTTCCTTTCTCCCTGCCCCTGGTCCCGCGGGTTTCCTTTGTTGGCTTTTCTCTTCGCTGGATGTTGCTGCTTCTGCTCTTTTGTCTATTCTCTTCTTTCCCTGCCCGCTGTGGCGCCCGTGTCCATTTTCTGTCCTTTTGGCTCTGCCCCTACTTTGCGCCTGCCCTCCTCGGTATACCAGATTAGATGGCTTAGATTAAGCCCAAGCCTGACATGAAAGTCCTGATGGCAACAATACAACCGCGCGGGAGGGCATGTCGACCCTTCGGTTATTGACCGAGAATGCGGCCCGGTAAGGGTATGTCAACCTTCGTACAGGAAATCCGAGAAGTAGGCCGGATAATGGTTATAGTCAAACCTTCGGTGAAAATCCGAGAAGTAGGCCGGATATTGGGTAAAATGTCAAACCTTCGGTGAAAGTCCGAGAGGTAGGCCGTTAGGTTTTGCCTAGGTGTGTCATTCTAATTATTGGAGTAAAGTTTTGTGAGAAAAAAAATCAGAATTGAGAAATTTGTTGATTTAAGAAATTACAACTTGAAAATGTGTATTTTGATATTGTTGTTCAAAGGAATCAAATAGTGTTACTTTGAGAAACGCTGCGAATTCAGAATGATTGGGATGTGAGAAATATGGCTTGAAATTAAAAGTATATTTTTGGTATAAATGAAGTATATTTCATTTAAAACCTGTTTTCATTATATTAGTATGTATCATGAATTTTGGGCTTGAAGCCTCAATTCGATTGTTAAATCTTTTCAAGGTCTCACCTTTGCTATAAAATTATTTCAGGTACCGAAGATTTATCCGGATTCGTGTGCATGTGGAATGCGTTGTTTTTTTTTTTAAATGTTTAATTCATGAAATGTAATATTTATTTTGGCCCGATGTGGGTAAAGATTGGGTAACTAAATTTTATACTTTGAGATTTTTTTTTGAATTGTTAGAAATTATATTCATCCATTAAATTATAAATTGGTTTAAATTGAAACATGTCCCACTTTTTTTTTTGAATAACATAAACAGACATTAAGTTAGAGGGGTTAGAATGCACTTTTATTTTAATAAATGGATGATTATGTCCAACAACACACATCATTACTAACTTAATTTTTTTTTATTACTACTATAAAATACAAGAAAGACAAAGGTTATATACGAGAAAGAAAAATCATATTGTATATATATATATAAAATTTAAAAGAGAAGAGAACTTATACTGGTGTTATAACCTATGATCATGAAAGATCGAAAGTGGAACTAACGGTGAGATGATGTCCGATTTAAATAAAATTTCATATTTTGAGTTATTAGTTTACGTGGCCGGGATCTTGTTTGACCGGGGCGTGACAGACAGCGCTTGAGCAGAGCGGTGTGGTTGTGGTGGTGGTGGTGGAGGCCGCGGGTGAAGGGTTAGAGAGGGCTCGAGGGTGGGGCATGGTGGCAGCAAATGAGGCGGTTGATGTCATTGGTCCTCGGAGAGGCGCAGCGAATGAGGCCGTTGATCTCAATCCACGGGCTTTATAGCCTTGAGGACGGCGAGTCCGTCAAGTTCGTCATCAATTCCGACATTTCGGCCGTACCACGTTGTCCTGTCCATTGTCCCCTAACGGCGACCTTAGTTATTCGCTCCCAGAAGTGATTGTTTACCGCAATGTACGGGTCGCGCAGTAGTAATACACCAGTCCTCCGTATCGTTCTCTCAAGGGACCGAGCTAAATATAAGCTGTAGCACTCAACTCGCACTATCCTAAACTGATCAACTAGAAATTATGGAATTAATTGAAATCTTAAAAAAAAAATAAATAAATTCTTTCCTTGTAGATTTGATTGACTTAAAACTAAATCAATTCAGAAGTAATAAAAATAATTTTAAACTTAATTTAAAAACGACTCAGAATTAATTGATCCAATCATTTAGTTTTTTCGCAATCCCAATGGAGGTTTCTATACTAAAATCCTTTGACTACGTCGTGACTCCGCGGATTCGAAAGATTTTAGTTTTTTTAAAATAATTGTTCTTTCAATCTTCCAATTCGTGCAACAAATTATGAACCCACTCACTCATAACGTTACCAAGGTAGCGTATTACTGAGCCAGCAATTCATATATAACGTTATTTAAGAATAAATTTTGATTGCTATAATTAAGGCGTGCATCATCATCGATGCGCATCACAAAGATGTTATCGAATTCTATGACCCCCCCTCCCCTCCAGTTTTCGAAAATATCTAATCTGGTTGTTTTAATCATGGTAGTGCATCATCGCTGCGACTACAAGAATATATTTTCTATATAATAGGACTCCCAGTTTTCGAAGTATCTAAAGACGAAAAGAAAAAAGAAGAATAAAATCAAGAAAAATAAATTGAATGATTTAAAAATCCTCTATTGTCATCCTTAATCCCTCATCACCATCACAATCAATTCAATTAGAAACCTAGCTAAGTATGTAAATAAAATCGAAGACATTACAGTATAAAAATTGACTTGAATTGATAAATATTAAAACTTTTACAAAATAAAATAAAACTAAGACAATATGAACCTAAACTAAAAGGCTAAAAGAAAACCTAAACTAAACCATCATTTGTTCATAAAACATAAGGAAGTATTTGTAGGTAACACAAATTAGAATCCTAGTAGGATTAGGATTCCTACACAATTTTTTTTTCTGTCCCGTACGTTATATCTCTATTTTGACCACTTTCAAATTCGAGTTAGACAATGCCTATTAGATATAAAATTATAGCCCTTTAAATTTTATTTTCAACGCGTCAAAAATCAGCTCAATCCGATATCTGAGTAAAAAGTTATGGCCAAAATACCAAGACTTTGTTTTTCACTTTTCAACTATCGCATGTTTCGAACTGTATGCAAGACCGTTCAACTGTTAGAATTTTTATCCAATTTTGACTTGTTTCTCTTTTTTCTTCTTTTTTCTATCAACCTTAACCTACATGGTCTCAAACACGACTATATTACAGTATATGGATAAATTAAATAATTAACTAAATATGGCCAACTTCGTCGGTTAAATGGCGTGTGGAATTACCATTATGCGTCCAATCACCCCCTACCTAACCTTTTGCTAGTTCCCTAAAAAAATTAACAATAAAAGATAATATCTCCTTTTCGTGAGAGTCCCAATACAGTAGCGTATGCATCCAAGCCTTTAAACCCCTAGGTTTCCCACTAGTGGATGCGATTGAATGTCGCGTGAGGCTTCCAGTGATGATACCCACAAATATTCCTCATGCAAATAGATCAAAAAGAATTTACTAATAGAGCTTCTCAATAACAATACAATGCAAGAATTCAAATCAACCCAACATGCTAAATAAAGTCTACTCAACCGTCAGTGCAATATAAACGAGAGAATTCAAGTGTGAAGTTGGTAGAGCCGATTCCCTAAATTTTAGGCCCTTACCATCCCATAAAACAACCGACATTCTCAAAAAATTTAAAGATTCAAAACTCCCAAGTCATACACGCTCCACAATAGAACACACAAGTTTCTCTCAAAGAATTGCTCGTTATATAGTACGTTAAAAATAATGCAGAAGGGGGAAAGTAATCCCAGTTTTAAAACCGCAAAGTGTTAAGTGTATCGACTTGGCATAATTTTTCACGAAAGAATGTTCACGGTTAATTGATCTCTCGGCCAAACTGTGCGCTTGATATAGACCTCCAAGAGTAAAGGCCGGCGGAGTAGTATAACTTGAGTACGAGGTCGATTCCCCAGGGAGTTTGTGTGATCAAGACTGAAAGGAAAAGATTCCTCTCACATTACTCACAAAGGATGAACAAATATTTCTAAAAAAAAAAATAAAAATGCTGATTGTGTTTTTGGAATTTGTTCGAGTTCTCAACTGTTTGAACAAATACAAATAAATAAAGGCTTGAATGAAATTATTTTTTAAATTAATGTGAAGTTACTCGGGGTTGGTCGTTCCAATCGATTTTGGTGTCTTGGAATTCTAAAGGTGAGGATGTTATAACTCAAATCCTTCGACTCCGTCGTGAGTCTCGGATTCGGAATATTTAGCATAAAACCCCTTGTTCTTTAAAACTTTCATTTTCTAGATTAGATCTGGTTATTATAGTCAAGGATGAATACCATCGATTCCACGCAATACTTATACTAAGACTAGGCTTATGCTAAGTATTGCCGAACATAATCATCATCCAAGTTTTCAATAATTTATAAGAACAATGAAATAAAGAATGAAAAAAACTGAATATATAACCTTTAAACCCAAAATCTCAAATCCTTTTTTCATCCAAGACCTTCAACCATTTTTGCACAATCAACCCAATATAAAATTTAGCTTACTTCATCTTCATTTATGAAATCTTTAAAATAGTTAAATTAAATCAACTTTAAAAAAAAATACAATTTACACAATTTAGATACTATTAATATATAACCAAATCTTAAAGAGAGAGAAGCCCAAATAAGTAAAAGACCTAAATCAACTAATAAATAATAAAAGGCAGATTAAATCGAGAGTGAGCAACCATAATGCAGTGGAAACAATAAAATAAGAACTTAACAGAAATGATAAGAAAATTTTAACCCAGCCATTTTCAATAAAAAAAAATATAAGTGATAATTAAGCAATCATACCGTCCGGCATGGCTAAATAACCGTCCATTGTGGTGGTTTCAGTAAGCGATAAAAAATAAAGCGATAAATAAAGTGATAAAACCGTCCGTCATGGCGAAAGAAATCATCCATTGTGGTGGTTTTCGATAAGTCGATAATATAAAGTTAATTATCTATTATAAGCATAAAACTATTCGAGATGACATATAAGTAAAAATTATAGAACTTTGTAAACTAAAACAATATTGAACTACACTATGAGAGAGAGAGATCTTCAAAACTAAAAAACTAAATTTCAAACTCAAAATCTATCTAAACTTTCTCTTTTTTTCTCCAAAAACAACCCTCAAATTCTATGAAAGCTTTTTTTTTTGCCAAAACTCTCTTTTTGCCTCTTCTTCTCTCCCAAAAACTCCTCCTCTTAGGCCTCCCCTCATCCTCCTTTTTAGAAAAGAATAAGGAAGAATCCAAGAAGAAGATGGGGGAAAGAACACGGTGAAGAAAGAGCCATTTTGTTTGACTTTGGATTGGCTTTTGATGGATGAAAAGAGCACGGGATAGAGGACCCTTTATTTGACTTTGGATGGGCTGCTTGGAGAAGAGCACGGGAGAGAGGACCATTTGTTTGACTTTGGCTTGCCAATACTTGTTGTCATCCCTGAATTGAATCTCATTATCCTTCCTAAATTCGGCCACTGATCACTGCCCGACCGTTGGAAAGGCTGGACTCGGTTGGAGGTAAGGCGTTTGATTTCGATCTTTTTTTTGCTGACCGGTCGAGATTTGTTGATTTTCTTGTTCTTTAATCTCTTTTTGCTCTTTTAACCACAAAACACACACAAAATATCTATCAACCAAAAATTTACCTAAAATCGACTTATCTAATCTAAGTCCGCAAAGTGCTAATTAAGATCTATACCTTACACTTATGTGTAATCCATAATGCACCAGTGTTGTGAATTTTGACTTGATGACTTTTACATAGCAATAATTAAAGACGTGTGCACTTTCGGATTTTGAGGCCATATCGACTTGTGCATTCGCTGAACTGTATTGTCTCCTCTTTTTTCACAATTTTCAACTTTGAACTCCTTAATTTGTTTTTTCTTTCTCTCTTCCTTTGGCATCTCAACTTCTCACAAACTTCACTCCAGATAATGCGCTTTTTGAGATCTTTTTATGTACAATTACCGAAAAAAATAACAGAAAAGAAGATATATGTGAATGCTCAATGTAATGAAATCCAAAATAACTGTACAACATGTAAAATGTTTCAAATATTCCAACTTATCACACTAGCATGTAAACCAAAAAAAAAAGTGAAAGCTATCCAAAGAATAAAGTTCAACAAACTTTTCTGAGTAAGGGTAAAATCCTCACAAAAATATTTTGGCTCTAGACCTCATCAGGTATAATCTTCACTTTAATGGATGCAGTCATGTAAAGTTATACACTTTCACTTTAAAACTACCACTCTGCGGCGGTGATGTGATCCTTTCTCTCTTATATAGGCAGCAGACAGTACAGTATCATGCATGCAAGACCGAATTAACATGATAATCCGTTTTAACATCATATTATCAAAGTCACGCAAGGCTTCGATTTCTTTGAAAATAAATACAATGATTCAGTTTTGGTCGCCAAAAATTAAGAATTCTCCACACATTTATACTATATTGAAAATCAGATTATAACCATGTAATGCGAACAGTCACCATAAATTTGAGAAACCAGAAACAAACCTGTTTTCGGATGCCATGAAATAGAAAATAAATCTGCTATCAACAGCCAAAACAAGTTAACAAGATCTTTTTTTAGCAATTTTTTTTAATGAAAAATAAAGCTATCCTGAAACTAACTAAATTATCATAAAAATAAAAATTCTGCGAAGTACTCGCCCCCAACTAGCGATGGAGTCATTCTCGTGACTGTAAAAAATAAAAAATAAAAATAAATAAATCTATATATAAATCATGACTATGTTTGAATCCAAATCTATCTGCTCGCTATCTACGGCTCAAATTCCTTTGAGTTGATCCAACGGCTCAAATATTTTTTCGGGGGCTCCCAAATATCACTTCGTTAATCTAAACGGCTGAGGTGATTTTGGTTTTAGGGCAAACGGTTCAATAAAAAGATTTATTTTAGAAAACACACGACAAACACATCATCAGCCGGTTAACTACGGCCTCTCCCACCTCTACACCTCTCACATCGGCTCAAGAGAGAGTCGTGGGATGTTCTGACTTCTGACTACAAGCAGAGAGATGGATTTTCCATCAGCAGCCGGTTTCACTCCAGCCTCTCTCTGTCGCTCACCCGCCTTCTCTATCTCTAAGCGCGGTCATTCACTCACCTCTCCATTCCAGTCATTTTCATCTCACACTCTCCATTGGCGCCACCACTCCCCCCCCCCCCCCCCCCCCCCGCTCTCGCTCTCTATTGCTCTCAGCCCATTTTGGGGGCAGGTTTGTTCGAATCACTCATGGAACCTATTCTGACTGCATTTTCCTAAAAATTTATGGATTTTAGGTGATTTGAATATGATTTTCTGGGTCTATTTTTTGATGGAGTTTTTGCAAAAAAAAAATTAATGGTTCTTGTGTGGGAAATGAATCGCAATTTCCTGGTGCTGTTTTTGGAAAGAGACAACATTGAAAGGCCTTTCTTCTATTTGTCTGTGATTTATATCATAAGCTGAGGGACTTCAGAATGAAGTACTATTTCTCTCCTCTGTTTAGTCCATCTGTATTGTTTAGATATTTGCATTTATTCATCACATTGACATTGCATCACCCCTCTCTCTCCCTCGCCTATATATCTGTATCCTGTGTCTTTCTTTCTATCTTTCTCTCCCCCTCCCTCCCTCTCTGTCTCTGTCTCTGTCCTGCTGGAGTTCAAATGATCGTCAGTGGTTCTCCTGTTTTTTCTGCAGGCTTTTTGTCTATTTTCGCTGGGCATCTACATTTTGATAGAATGTGTCAATAACCTTTATGGCTATTATCTATCTAGCCACGTTTAGTTTTCATGCTATTTAGGCCAGTTTGGTTTGGTTCTCTTTCGAATCACTTCAGGAGTTGTGTTCTTGCATGGGTGTTTTTAACATTTTCCCAATTTTCATCTTATGTATTGGGTTGGATTAGTTTTTCGGTACCAAGGGCTTGACTGAATGTAATTTTAATGCCTATATTTTGTATCTCATTTTGTCCTATTGCCTATTGGCCTATTTTTGGGCATTAGTCACACACAAAAAAACTTACTAATTCTCACAGAGGCATTCCCGTTTCACACCATCCATTGTTTTGGTCTCTATGTGTGTTTTTCTGTGAATTTGAACTCGGAATGTATAGTTCATATGTTATTGTGTGCGCTTTAATACTTGTAATCTGCCTCCAATATATATTCTTTTTATCAGGTTAATGTTATTCGCCTTTTTGGGTGGCATTGGGGATTCGCATATGTGTGAGTGTGTCTGTGTGAGTAGTAGGAAACGGGTGTGGGGGGGGGGGGGGGGGGGGTTAGTATACGTCCATTTCCCAAAGAAAAAAAAAAGAATGGAAGTCCACGTTAGCAACGCCAGTTCCTTTGTGGAGTTTGTTTAACTCTTTTTACTTTAGTCTCTCATCTCACCGATGTTGAGATTCCTTTGGAGTGATTTTCTCGGTGAGATTCTTTGGAGTGATTTTTTTGTGTGATTATTGAAGATAAGGTCTATACGTCTTTCATGAAATTGTTACAAGGACAAGTTTTTTTTAAAGTTGAATGTGTTTATTACCTCTGCCGACACAGAATAGATTAGAATTATGCGTTTTTTTTTCTAATTCTCATGGATTTGTCCAATTTGGTTTGAATTTTTTGGTGGTCTGAGAAATCAAATACAATCTTTTTAGCAAGCAATATTTTTTCCTTCTGTTTTCTTGCAGTAAAAAAACAACAGTTGTATCAAATTTGTGGAGTCTACCTTTTTAGCAAAATTTTGTTAAAATTTCATCAAAGTATTTTTTTAACAACTCAATTAAATCTAATTTGTTTTGATAATTATGAATATCTTTTTTATAAAATAATATTTGATATTTGGCATTATTTGTTGTCTGACATGTGTACTACTGTGTTTATCTTACTCACAATTGATTTTGATAAAGTTAAGAAATATTGTTTTATAAGTGAGAAAAAATAAGGTTCAGGGTTTAACGTTCAAATTTACAAAAAAAATTGTTTAAGGCCAAAGCGGAAATCGTTAATACTTTAAGGAGTCAAGTATAGTTAACCAAAAAACCAACGATCAATAATTTAATAAAATCATTTTGTGTTGCAGTTCTATGTATTAATCAATAACCCTTGAGACGACTCGCGTCCATGTTTGAATTTTTGGAATACCAAAAACAAATTAAAAACTGCTTTCTGTGAATCTTAAACCTAAAAAGGTAAGAATCATTTTATATAATTTCTTTTACTATTTCCTCTTTTTTTTTTTTGGCTGAGCGAAACATAAACACTAGAAGAGTGAAAAAAATCCATAAAAAGACAACGATAACGAGAACTGCATGCCCAAATGTGAAAGGATATTTTTTGGTTTATAAAAAGAAAATCCATTATTTCAATGAGCACCATTTTAAAAAAATTAAGTTTTGTAGTGCACACAAATTGTAAGGGTCTACCCATGTGAAGAATTAATAGAATAATTCAAAATTGTTAAAGGGATGTGGGATTGTTGAAAAGTTTGACTCAATATTGGTTTCAAAATGGGTTTTCAAATAAAGAGATAGTTATTTTTGGTTGAATTGATTAAAAAAAAAAAAAATGTTAGTCCCATGTTGTCTCTCTAAATCACTTATGCATGTTTTTCTGAGTGGGATTTCTTCATTTCTCTTTCTCCTTCAATTACGAAAATAATTATCAAATTCTTTTCCGAGGAAGCGAGACTTGGCCTTTTCCTGATCAACAACACACAGCCCCAGATGCCCAAAACTTGAAACCAAATTAAAACTCACGAATAACAGGCTAAATCGTCGAAACCATCTCATAAAATCAAAAACAATTGATCATAAGTGAGGACAAAAAATAAAGTAAAACTCTAATGAATACACTTTAAGAGGTGGTCTTTTTTTTTTAATAGTGCCCTGCACGGGCAATTACTAGTAATAATAAAACGACACGAAGGAGGAAAAGTAAAATATTGAGACAATACCCTCTCCCCCAACTAGAGTTAAACTGATGAAAAATTTAAAAAAATTCCCAACTTGATTCTTTAACAAAATTGCATCCTACCTACCAGATGATCAGATACTTTTGAATTTTTGTATTTTGAGGCGCGCCTTGATATTGTTTTTCTACCACTAATCCATTTTTAAAAAGTTGTAGTTTTGACATTATGGACATGAATGAGAATAGGATCATCACCTCATTAAATTTTTCAACACCAAGAAAATCATTAACCCTACGTTAATGGAGGATTTAGTTAGACAATCAAACACTCAACTTTGTCCGCCCATGATAAACTTTTTAGATGGTGGGACTAAATCTTGTGCAAGAGTTTCGTGATCCTCGCAGATGATCTCAACCGTCAAAATTATTGGGTTCACTATATGCTTCACACCCCTCACCATTATCTTTCTTATAAAAAATCTACACTCCTTATTTTTTCTCTCAATCTCGATATCTAACTCCCTAGACTCATCCTCCCCAAGCTTTACCTTTTGGTAAAATAATTTTATGATTTCCTTTCACTTGTGAAGGGGCTGTGATTGCTTGTACTGACTAATGTATTTCTTTATGCAATTGCATCGCCTAGGGTTTTGTGGGGTTGGGCGGCGAATCGCCCTTGAGTTTTTGTTGTGCAATTATTAAATTCTCAGGAACGAGTTCATATTCCCTAATTGTGTTCAAGCTGTATGACTGATGGTTACGTCTCCAATGTGATTGTTCCAAATGGTGACCTTCGTGCGCAAACTCGTTATCCTCATTCCTCCAATGTGGAGGTTGATATTGTATCTGTTGTGAGTAGATGTGCAGAAATGGTATTGGCACAATGATGCAACAGAGGGTGCATGATAAGATGGGGGTTATTTAGGAGGAGCAATATTAATGGGAAGAAAGACATGACATATTAATTCTCTACCCATGGTTCTTGGGTCCAAAGAGGAGTTGGGTGAGTTTCATTACCATATGTGAATAAATTCCGGAAACTATGAGCCTGAGAACATTCAGTCGCAAGATGGGTATGACTAACAAGTATAAAGGACATGCCTCATTGTATACAAAATTCCTGAGATTCTTGAGTAACATTTTTTAATATATTTTCGAATAAACTCAAAAAAACTCATGGAGCCGTAGGGACCACATTCAGTCACTATGTGGCTATGACTGAATATAAAAGACATGGCTTCATCATATACAAATTCTAAACCACGCGGGCTGGAAAGGTGAGTATGTGAAAGAGTTATACCAATTTACATCTGTAATTAGGCTGTGGTACTCAAAAATATTTTCAAAGGTCTATCACAATTTTTTTTTTTCAAACATTAATTAAAAATATAATAAACGAAGTTTACCCATGGCCTAAGCTGAAATTCCCATTCAGGGTAGATTGAGGAAATTTAATTCACAATTACTCTTCCCCCACAACTTTCTAGTGCTCACCCGGCCTTTTTCCCCCGGCAACTGACACCAAAAATTTAATCGCTTCCAGAAGTCAATTCTTTACGCAAGTCTACGGATTCGCGACATATAATAAACCGAATCCGATATCGTTTCTCCCAATGGACCTAGCCTAAATATAAGTTTATACGCACCCAACTCGCACTATTCGAGTTCCTACTCGGATCAAGTAGAAATTATGTGAATTGAAATCTAAAAAAAAATAAAAATTCTTTCTTTGTGGATTTGGTTGACTAAACTAAATCTAATTAAGAAATGTAATCAAAATTAATTTAACTTAATTAAAAACGACTTCAGAATTATTGATCCATCAATTAGGTTCTCAGAATCTCAATGGGACTTCTTATAACTCAAATCTTTTGGACTACGTCGTGAGTCGCGGATTCAGAAGATTTAGTTTTTAAAAAAACAATTGGTCTTTTCAATCTTCAATTCGTGCTAAATAGAATGAACCCAATCACCGTATAAACATTACAAGGCAGCATATATACTGAGTCCAACAATTCATATATAAACGTTAACATTGGAATAAATCTGATTGTTTTAAATCAGCCGTGCATCTTCGATTGCACCATAAAATATTATCGAACATAATAGGACTCCAAGTTTTCGAAAGTATCAAAATCTGTTGGTTTTAATCATGATAGTGCATCATCCGATGCGATAACAAGAATATTTATCGAATATAATAGACATCCCCAGTTTTTGAAAGTATCAAAACGAAAAGAAGAGAAGAATAAATCAAAAAATAAATCGTGGAACCTCAAAATACTACATTGTGCTCCATGATCCCAAATCACCTTCACATCAATTAAGTTTGAAAAACTGCCAAGCATGTAAATAAAAATTGAAAACATTACTGTATGAAAATTGACTTTGAATTGATAAATCATTAAAGGTTTTACAAAAAATAAAATAAAATCTAAAGAATATATGAAATTTAAACTAAAATGATGAAAGAAATCCTAAACGAAGCATCCGTCATTCAGAAGACAGAAAAAAGGTTTATAGGCAACCAAATAGAATCCTAGCGTATTAGGATTCCTCTCACAATTTCTTTTTTTTGTCCCGTTATGTTTATCTTAATTTTGACCACTTTCAAATAAATCGAGTCAGCCAATGCTTATTAGACATAAAATTATAACCCTTTAAATATTCTTTCAAACGCGTCAAAAATCAGCTCAATCGGACATTTGAGAAGGTTTTCCACTTTTCAACTCTCGCATGTTTCGAACTGTAGGCAAGACCATTCGAACGGTTAGTGAATTTTTGCCCAATTTTAACTTTTTCTCTTCTTTTCTTCATTTTTTATTAACCTTAACCTGCAATGGTCTCAAACACGAATATAAGTACAATATAGATAAAATTAAATAATTAAACTAAACTAGGGCCAACTTAGGTCGGTCAAACGGCGTTTGCACTACAATTATGCAGTCCAATTACTAGTCCAGGGTAGCTCTCGTGGCGGTTGCGGCAGCGGAAGGGGCGGCGGTGGGTATAGTTTTACAAGATCCGGTAGCCGTTTAAATTTTTCATACTTTTTGTTTTTTTTATTTTTTTTCAGGATTCGGATTCGGGGTAAGGATCCCCGGTCCCCGTTAGGGGCTGGGAGGGGGTATAACAAAATTCCCGTAGGAAATTAGAGAGGGGATCGGGGTTTAAAAAAATTTCGGAGATCGGAGACGGAGATACCAAACTCCGTCCCCGCCCCATTGACATCCCTAGTAATGAGAGTGTTCTCATTTGGTCAATTAGTATTGGGATACACAATAATTCAAGAATTTAGAATAAGAAAAGTTGATAGGGGTCATTATTAATTGATTAATTTGGATTTTTAATTTTTTTATTAGATTTTTTTTTTTTACTTTTCCAATTACTCTAATTGAAACGAACCAGAAAACGAAAAAATATTTCGACCAAAAAATAATTAAAAAAAATTCACTACAAATAATAATAATAATAAAAATAAATCAAATTCATTTAAAACAAAACAAATTTTTTTTTTAGTATTCTGCATATCCATTTGTTCATTTTATCCCATATTCATAATTCAAACGATTAATAAAAAATGTTAAAACGTTACCAAATATATCCTTAACATTCTGCATATCCATTAGTTCATTACATCCCATATTTATAATTCAGCAGTTGATAAGCTATGAAAAAACTCAATGCAATACGAAAGGAAATGAGGATCCATTTTGAAAAAACAATAAAGAAACTCTTCAACTCTCGTCTCTTTCCTTCCCTTTTCCCTAAGGGGCCGTTTTGGCTACCGGATTAGGCGGGGAGATAATTTTCCCCCCGGATATTTTGCCCCGGTCGTTTGGCTACCGTATCTGGGGGCGGATAATTTCTGCCCCCGGATTGTTCATTTATGACGAAGTAGGTGGATAAGGTGGATAATTTTGGGGTGGCCTAGACCCCTAACTAAAGTTACCGGGGGGATAAGGGGGGGGGGATAAAGAAAAAA
>CM018909.1:10548944-10578944 GCA_009663005.1 Actinidia chinensis | reverse complement strand
TGAACGGTCCTTCTCCCCAGGTAGGTGTCCCTATAGCTCGCTCTACCTATCGGAGGTCATCCTCTAACCAGGTCAAAATTTGACTCGGGACATGAGGTCCTGCAAGTTGGTTGGACGGTTAAGCGTTAAGTTCTCCAAAAGCCTCTCCCCTAGAGTCAATCCGAGCTTATAGCTAGCCATGGATAATTCTCTCGAGCCCCCTTCAATTTCATTATAAGTTTCCCAGTATTACTTGCGGTAATTTTGGATTGATTTATTATTGCCCTTCCTAAGTGTCAAAAGCGAGCCAATGCCTTTTGGCGCTTTCGTGTTTATGACAAATCGAGCTATGAAAGATTCAATGAGCTGATGGAAGCTCTCAATTGATCCTGTAGGTAGTTTATTGAACCATTTTAATTCGAGATCACCCAAGCTCGACGTAAAAGCATCCATGTGATTCTAGAGGGCTATCATTTGTCTAATGTGGGATCTTGGGTCTAACTTTCTATCATACAGCGTGAACCTCGACAGTGCAAACTTCTCTGGTGGGTCTATTCCCTCAATGTCTCGAGAGAATGGTATTTGGTACCTAGAGATTGCCTTTCTTTATTCAGGCCTGGTCATATAGGTTATCTATCCTACAGGAGTGATAACTTCGCTAAAGGCCGCTGCCATTCGGCCATTGAGCTTAGTGGGCAAATCACCCTCTCGCACGATTCCATTTGGCATTAAGCGTTTTATGGAGATCCACACTGGGATTGGCTCAGTTAGGTGATCCTTTCCTCTTGCTCGATGTTACTAATTTGCTATCCATTCAGCTATCCAAGCTAACATGGGATCGACGTTGCCTCTTATCCTTACCTCCTGAGGCAAGGAGAGTTTTAATCCTATCTTTAGATTGTCCTGCCTCTACCACTAGGGTTGGCTTCATCAGCCTATTGTCAACCAAAATTTATGTCATTTTGGCTAACTGGGTCTACAAGCATTGGTTATGTCGCGGTTATTTGCTCCTCCAGGGAGCAATCGACCTAGACTTTGCCTAGAGGTGGCCCTGGCCATCTTCTGGGCATCATCCAGTATTTTAGCCCCTTTGCCCTCCAGGAGTTTTGAGTGCACGAGGAGTCTCCCTGAGAGTTTCTCGACTGCTGGAACAGTTTCTGCTTTGTGATGTCATTAGAATAGACTTTACAAATGTCTATAATCAATTTTCCATAGATAGTGCCAATTGTGGGGTAGTGAGCTTGAGAGATGAGAGAGAAAATTGAGGATAGACATCGGCGGTGATTCTATGGTGTCAAAGGTAGCGATACCTAATTAACGACAAAGTCCTAGTTACAGTACAGAAACAATGAGATCGGCCGCCGAAACTATTTTCAAAAAACGACTCTCCGACGATCAAGTTAGAAGACCGGAGAATGTAGAGTGAGAGAGAGGAGAGAGTGTATATGTTCTATTAGCTAAAAAGTGCGTACCTTTTTGAGAATAGAGGTTTTGCTTACATAGCATAGCTCAATGCGTACCTCGACGCACCAACTGCCGTGTCAGTAGGTAGGTGACTGACTCAACCATGCTCTTGAGGCTTAGTTGGTAGCACAAAAAAAATGTCACTAGCAAATGCATCGCTTAATGGCGAAGTCGATTTGAGTTTTCTGAAAGATACCTCCATTTATCTCCAATATGACCGTGCCACGATGTATTGGAGATGAATACTTTACGGGAAAAAAGTGTAGTTAACCCCAAAGTAAGCATATAAGTAGCATGAATATATGAAATTATTACAAATGAAATCAATCTCTTAATTAGGTTTTTTGGTGTGAGTCTCTTAATTATTACTTAAGATATTGAGTCGATCGATTCTCACTTTCAAAGATAGATCTAGAATTAGGGAACAAAACACGTTACTCTTAATTAAGAAAAATTCCCAAAAAAATTAAACGTACAATATAAACTTCTACTTATGAAGAAATTCATAGTAGCATGCCTAAAATAGTTAATTGAATATTCCTATTGAGTTGTACGTAGTAAGCATATTTTTCTGTTTGTAATAACATTTAAAAAATAACAACTTTTGCTATACGCCTAATTTACTAAAGTTTTGAAATTGTCCTGACGTATAGGAAAAATAATTACAATTGATAGATAAGACGTTTATATAGAAATTAAGTATGAACTATTATAATTTTAATTTAACATTTTTTAATACTAATATATGCCTTTTTTCCCCTAAAATTGTTCAGTAGATAAGAAGTTCATAATGATTACGAAATTGGGCGTGAACTACTATAATTTCTAATCTAACATATTTTAATACTAATATATGCCCTTTTTCCTCAAATTGTTAGAATGTGATCGCCCCATAAAGCCCTTTCACTCATCACTACTAACGATGATCACCCAATTATAGGACACATGGACTAAAATATACGGTTAAATCATATTAACAACCTTGCATGACACTTGTTAGCTTGTGCTTAGTACCACCATTGAACTATTATGAACATCACCGTTAAACACTTGTCAAGCAAATTCTAGCCTAGACGCAATGAGAGGTTGTCATTGGTAAGTACCACAAAAATTCCCAATCAGAGTCTTATCAACATTTTTTGTCCATGCAAATGGACATTAGAGTGGCCACTAATATTAATTGAGTCGTAAGAGTTTGAATTTGATCATTAGCCCTAAAGACATTTCAGTTGCATCACTGTCGAATTGCTACATTTATGTCAACCAATTCTAACACCTCAAAATCGGAATACGTGTACGGTGAGAGGTTTTTATTTTTATTTTTTTTGAAGTAGTGAGAATCTTAAAAAGCGAACGGACAAGCTCTTCTTTGTTTCTTAAAAATATTAAAGATATTTGGTTTATGAAATAGGTGGTTAAGAGATGTGAAAGAATCACGTTACTAATTCTTTCTGTTAAACTCAAAACAATTAATACGAACCGTCCAAAGACTAAGAGTATAGCAGTTTATAAACCGTTAATTGTGTTGGAGACTTGGAGTGATGTATTGCGACCTCATACATAAAAGTCAAGATATTCAATTCCTACAACAAAATATCTAATAGGTTAATTTTTATTTTATACCCTTTAACTTATATTCGTATTTCACTTTCGTCTCTCATATTTGAATTTAAAAACAATAAACTTTAATTTTGAAAATCGATTGCAATGTGGACTCTCCGTTCACATCCGTTAGAATTTTTGGACGAAAATATCCATGTACTACACATATGGCCACATAGGTGTTTTTAAATTAATAAAAACATTAGATTATTTTTGTCTTAAGTTAATTTTTTCATATTTTAATCAAAATCTTATACCTTTTCGGTTCCTTTTGAAGTGAGGAGTTTAAAAATATAAATTTTTTATCTAATTTGTATAAAATTTACTAAAGACGAAAAAATTATTTTTATCCCAAAAAAGATTTAAAAAAGTATTTTTTTTCCTTTTTATAGGTCATGTGGGTAGCATATGACTATTTTCGTCCACATATTCTAAAGAATGTAGATGGAGGGTCCATATAGCAATTGTCTCTGAACTTTAAGGTTAAATATGTTTAAATTAAAACATGAATGAAAAAAGTGAAATTCATGAGGTAAAAATTTAAGGTATAAAATAAAAATTATCCAATCTAAAAGGAAAAAAGAAACTGTTGGTGAAAATACACACAATATTAAGAGCCATGAACCAAACCATGAGACGAGGCCAAAATTACGTAGTTCGGCAAAATATGTCTTCGATCACAAATGTTATAATATACAAGAGATTATACACATCATATTTATAGTTACATAGGTACCACGTAGCGGGCACCGGTTTCCCGTTTTTTTTACGGAGATTCAAGCCTTCTGCAGTAGGCATTGCCTATAACATCATGATTCAATAGAACTCTCCCATGTTTGGATTGTCCCCCCAAGATACAGCAGCTCGACTATACGTCGCGTGTATCGAACCAACCATGCACAAGTAAATGAGCTAAAAACGCCACTAATATATATAACACCCTTACAGTTGCCAGAAATTCTCACTATATATAAAAAAAAAATAAAAAACATAGCCAAATATAAAAGTGTGGAGGAGTATTATATTTTATTTGATCACTCTACATCTATATTCTCCAAATAAAGTAAAATGTATATAGCGAAAGAATTAGATCAACAATAATGAGAGACATAAATAAAATAAATAATAAATAATTCTCCCATAGGAAAAACCAAATATTTCATCTTGTAACCTCCAAATTTTATCCACTAAGGTAGTGGACGTAACTCCAAAACATCAATACACATTAAGTCTCTGTACGTCCTCCACATGTCCAATATAAAAATAAATGTATTCGGCAATAATAAATGTTAAAATAAAAAATAAATATTTAATATTAAAATATAATGTTCCAACAGAAACATATATACTATGAAGCTGAATTTGAAAGGAAATATGGTTTTTCCAATGTGGAAGAGCAAGTAAGCTCACCGATATTTTTATGTTTATATATTTAAATAAATTTGGTGGGGATCATGGTAAAGGACGTTTGGCGGTTTTAGAATCACAATTTAAAATATAAATAAGTAGAAAAAATCAGGAATTATTCCCATGATATGTATGTATGAATGGGGTTGAGCCACATGTAGCCAAAACTGTGGTCGCCTATATAGATTTTTTTGTTCTTTCTCGGGTTCTCATTGAACTCTGTTAGCCTATGGCGTCAATCCGATTATGTTGCAAATATTTGATGATAACAATTATATTCTTATACTCTAAATGTATTTTATTTAATTCAACTATGATCGTGCCAAGAAAACATCAAGGCACATATTCTCAAGGAGCAAAAAATAATCGAAAGATATTGGACATGCCAAAGTAAGAGGGACTTCAAGCACTGAATTATCTCAAGAATGAAGACTGTCATTAGGGATTTTGTAAAACTATGTATGGTTAAATTTTTGAGACTCTAAAATGACCTTAATATCCTTCATGCCATTTTCAAGAATACAAAAAATGCATAAAATTTAAAGTTCTTAAAAATGTGCTGACAATAATTCTTATTTGAAAATTTAATTATAATTTAAAACATGGGCTGTAATAATTTTTGATTTGAAAATTTAATTTCAAGTTTGAAAAATTGGCTAGCCAACAATTTTCTGATTTTAAAAAATTGATCTAAATATTTATAAAAAAATGCTAGCAACAATTCTGACTTTGAAAATTGATTTCAAGTTTGAAAAATTGGCTAGCAACAATTCTGATTTAAAATCTGATCTAAATATAAAAAAATAGCTAGCAACAATTTCTGACTTTGAAAATTTGATTCAGTTTGAAAAATTGTGTTAGCAACAATTTCTGACTTTGAAAATTTGGATTCCAGTTTGAAATTGATTATATAATTTCTGACTTTGAAAATGTGGATGCAACTTTGAAAATTGGTAGAACAAATTTCTGACTTTGAAAATGTGTTGCAACTTTTGAAATTTGGATAGGTCAACAATTTCTGACTTGTGAAAATGTGAATTTCAATTTGGAAAATTGGCTAGCCAATTCAAATTCTCCTCCAACGGTTATATTCTTTTGCTGAGGCCTATAAATACCTATCCTTATTAGCTCTCATTTTATTATGACAGTCAAGTGAGAAAAACAAGTTTAGAACTCATAGCATACTTCTTTCAATTTCTTGAGCCTTTCAAGTTGATTCATACAAGAGTTCCAGTGAGAGATATCATTGTAAAAGTTTCTTTGTATATCCTTCTCAAAAAGAGAATTGTTTTGTGAGAAAATCTCAATCCTATCAATAGTCGATTGTATCAAGAGGGTTGGTGTGACCCTTGAGGGTTGGTGTGACCCTTGTGAGGTGTAAAGGGGATTTCCCACCTTGTGAATAAGAGTGGTGTTGCTCTTACGTGTAAATGTTTGAATTCCCCGAAGGAGTTTGGATTAGTGGATGAAAAAAAAAAACTCCTTCAGTGGTGTGCTTGGAGTGGACTTAGGTCAGGGATACGAACCACTATAAATCGTCGAGTTGAATCTCTCCTCTCTCTTTATTATCGTGCTTCTTTATATTTTTTGTATTAACCTGCTTCTTAAAAATCATTCTAAACTTTTTATTCAGTATAATTTTTATTAAAGAAAGTTTTGCCAACAACCCTTTCCTCCTCTATGGTTGATTATCTGGGCAACATTGGTATCAGAGCCTAACCTCTAATATTTGGGCTCAACATCCAGAGAGGTACGATATGGCAAACCAAATGGATGACTTCGCTGAAGGGCACTCCCTCAATAGATACCTTCCTTTATTTAATGGGAATCATTTATACATATTGAAAGAATAGGATGAGAATTTACATTCGAAGCCTTGGATTTATGAGGCTGGGAAAATTAATTAGGGATGTCGCTTATATTCCCACCAAAATAGTTGATAAACAAAAAAGTCATTAAAACTGAGGAAGAATAGAATAAAGATGATTCACAGCTTAATTCAACTTAATGCTAAAGCAATATATTTTATTGTGTTTTTAGATGCCAATGAATTTATAAAATCGAATCTCTGGCCTGCGAATCCGCAAAAGAAATATGGGATAAACTTGAAGTGACTTATGAATACAAATCAATTAAAAGAATCTAAAACAGTAGATTAGTTCATGAGTATGATTTTATTGTGTGAAATCTGAATATCTATAATCTAAACTGTTTACTAGATTTACTCATATTATAAATTCATAAAATATTTTGGCAAATGTTATATAATGTGGAAAATGTGAGAAAAATTCTTAAATCCTTGCCAAGACATTGGGATGCAAACGTCACAGCTATGAAGAAGCAAAGATCCACAACGATGAGTCTTGATGAACTTTGGGTTCACTCATAACCCACGAGATCATGTTGAAAGGACGAGAAGAAGAAATACACCCAAAGAAGTCTCGCACTCAAAATCCTTCTCATCAAGAAGTCGAGGAAGAAGAGGAGGAAAGTGCGACGATAAAGAAATGGCACTTCTCACAAAAACGATGCAAAAGTTTATGAGAAGAGAAAAATTCAATAAGAAGCAGACTCCTTTACGGCGAACAAGTAAAAAGGATTCCTCCAACTTGCTTCGGGGCACAAGACTGGACACTATAAATAGATTGCCCTCGCCCCTTACGAAGAAGGAAAGGGATTCAAAAGAAAAGCCTTGAAGGTGAATGGGAGATCAAAAGGAAGCGAATCAGAACAAGAGGGGAGAGCGAAAATGAGATGGCTAATTTTGCTTCATGGCAAAAGGAGTGAGGTAAGTCTTTTAAATTGATGATGAATTACCTCTATGAAGACTTTAGAGGTCTATGATGAGTTATGTGAAAAACCAACTATAAAAACTACATGCTAAAGACATAACTCTTAAAAAGAAAGAAACTGAATTTTGATATGAGAATAGTTACTTTGAAAAAATGAAAATGAAAAATTACTAAAAAATAACAATAATCTCACATCCAAGATCAAAATCGTCAATGATTCTTGAAGAAGAAACTATAAGCTAAAAGAAACCATTAAAGACTTAAATAAACCGTAGCAAAATTTTGTAGATGCCAAAAAAAACGTAAATATGCTACTTGGAAGACAAAGATGTGTCTTTAATAAGGAGGTTGGGATATGCTCCTAAGAATAAGCAAAATTTTATAAAAAATTTTTTTGATAAAGAATATTGTTTCAATTCTTCATTCACTACTTGTAAGTCATATGGAAGAATGCGATATAGTGTAAAGCTTATCCTATGAATAAAGTATTCACAAGATAAATTATAAGGGATCAAATTTTAAAAAATATTAACCATTGGAACACTCAAAGCTTGGACCCCAAAGCTGACCTTTTCAGGACCCAAGAAAATTTGGGTACCAAAAAGAGTTATTTGGAGATTTGGTAAGATGCCTTAAGTCATATGGGAGCTCGAACAAATGGGTTCATGGACAGCACTTGATCAACATTGACGGGAGACAAATCCAGATTCATCTCTTCACACCCAATGATGGAGGATTTGTCACATTTGGTGATTTAATTCAAGAGAGTTAAAAATTATTGGAGTTGGAAATATTAACAATTACTCTTCATCAGCATTTTAAAATGTTTTACTTGTTGACGGCCTTAGCATAATCTAATAAGTATAAGCCAATTATGTGAGTAAAAAACTATAAGATTACACCCTACTCTGATAAAAACAATGCAATAGTTACGCATGCTCTTAATTAATAAATATTAAGTTTTATCGCAGTTAGACATTGAAATGTATACACCTTTGACTTTGATAGTTTAGTTAGTCAAGATGTTAAATGTCTTGCGGTAAAAATGAAAATAGGTGGTTATGGCATCGAGATTAGGACATATAGCATGGATTTACTTAATAATGATAAGCATGATTTAGTTAAAGGTTTACCAAAATCAAGTTTGTAAAAGGTACAAAAATTTGTGTGCATGTCAACTAGGGAGCAATATAAAACATCTTTTCAAAGAAGAATATATTCCCAAATCTAAACCACGTCAACTATGCCCCCCATTATGAATTGTTTGGTCCAAGTAGGTTGCCAAGTTTTGTGTGAAAAAATTTTTTACAAATTGTCATGTTTGATGATTTTTTACGTTTTACAGGGTATTATTCCTTACTACAAAAATGAAGAGCACACAATGCATTTGCAAAATTTTGTAAAAAGGCACAAAATAAAATAGGTTGCACTATCACCAATATTCGTTAGTGATAGAGGTAGAGAGGTTGATAATCAAGATATTAAAAAAAAAATATGCGATGATCACGGTTTATCACACAACTTCTCTGCACCTAGAAATATGAGAACACTCAACCACAAAATGGGAGTTTGAAATATAAAATAGATCTCTTCAAGAATGGTAGAACCATGTTTGTTAAAAATGAACATAATTACCGAAGTATTTTTGGGCTAAAGCCTGTAATACAGTTGTTATATTATAAATCGTGTAAGTCATAAAGGGAATTTTTCAACACTTGAAAAAGACTGCCTTACGAGCTTTGGAAAGGAAGAGCAACCCAATATGGGTCTTCAAAGTATTGGGTTGTAAAATACTTTATTCTAAATGACAAAGATAATTTTGGTTAATTGATGCTAAATCTGATAAAGGCATATATCTGGATATTCTACTAATGCAAAGCTTATAAGTAATAACAACAGAACTTTGAACTATTGAAGAGTCTAGACATGTTGCATTTGATGAATTGAAGTTGATTTCAACCTAAGAAACATTGATGATAATGATGTGATATAATGCTATAGAAAATAATGATAATAATATTAATTCAAAAGATCCAAAGCTCTCAAGACCTATAAAGCAAGAAAGTATGAAATGCATCTCATCTTGAACAAGATCAACAATTTCCAAAATTTGCGAGAATTGTTAAAGGAATCACCCTAGTGATCAAATTCTAGGTGACCCATCACAAGGTGTAAGTCCACGGTCTTCACTTAGAAATGGGTGTAATAAATGAATTTTGTACTCAGAAAATTGAAACATAAGAAATTGAGAAGCGAAAACTGAATGAGTTTTGGTTTTAATGGCCTGGAAGAAGAAAGAAGAGCTAACCAATTTGCAGATGAACAATGTTTGGGACATTGGTTCCCTAGGACCTACACATCAGTTAGTTATTGGAAACAATGGGTGTTTCGTAATAAAAAGGATGAAATGGCATTCTCATTAGAAATAAAGTTGATTAGTAGCCAAGATTTCAAACTAAGAAGAAGGAAATTGACTATGAAGAAACTTTTGCCCCGTATCTCGACTTGAAGGTATAAGAATGCTATTAGCTTTTGCGTCCTATAAAGATTTTAATTATTCAAATGGGAGTGTCATAAGTGCATTTTTAAATGGTGTTTTATTTCTGAAGAAGTTTATGTTGAAACAACCACCCCGTTTGACAATCACGAATTCCCCCCCAACTCATGTTCAAATTGACAAAACCTTTGTATGGCTTGAAACAAGCCCCAGAGTTGGTATGAAAGAATAAGTGGAATTTCATTTTAGAAAAAGCTTTACAGAGAAAAAATTGACACTACCTTATTACCAAAATTAAAAATGATGAGTTACTTATTGTGCAAATATATGGTGATGATATTATCTTTGAGGATCAAACAAATGAAAAAAACATGTGTGGTGAATTTTCAAAAAATTATGCAAAAAAGGAATTTGAAATGAGCTGATGGGTTGAACTAAACTTCTTCTTGGGTCTCAAAATTAAGCCAAACTAAAAATGAAATTTTCATCAACCAATTAAAATATATAAAAGATATTTCAGAAATTTGGGTGAATTTTTTTGAACAATTTAAAACAAAATTTATGCAACCCCAATGAATTCAACAACCAACTCAATAAAGATAAAAATAGAAAAAATGTTGTATATTAAACAATATAGAGGAATGATTGGTAGTTTACTATATTTAACGGCCAGTAGGTCAGGATTATCATGTTTAGTGTATTATGCTTATGTGCTTAGATTTCAATCATGTCCAAAAGGACTCACTTTAATTGCCGGTTTCGTTTTTAAAGAATTTTTCGATATTTACTTGGCACAATAGATATAGGTTTATGGTATCCTAAATTCACTTCATTGGATTTAGTAGTTATTCGATGCAGAGATTTTGCAGGGTTTTGCAAAAATGATCGTTAAAAGTTCAAGTGGCTACTGTGTCATTTTCAGGACACTCACTCGTTTCTTGGTTAGTAAGAAACAAAATTCGTTGCTTCTTTCCACTGCTGAAGCAGAATATTTGCTGCAGGCAGTTGTTGTGATCAAGTCTTTTATATGAAGCAAACAACTTGAAAATTTTAAATTAAGTTTGATCATATACCCATTAGATGCGATAATAACTAGTGCCATAAATATTTTAAAAATCATATTCTTCACTCCCGAACAAAAAAATATTGAAAATTAGACATCAATCTTATTCGTATGACCATGTTCAAAAAGAGATGAGAACTAGAGTTTTAATAAGCCACTGATTTTCAATGGGCGACATCTTCACAAAAAACCACTCCAAAGAAATCGTTTCTGCACCATCGCGAGAACTTGCGTATGTGGAGACTCAAGATATTGCATAATATTTCAGTTATTTATTTACACTTTTATAAAAATCAATACCGTGTTTAAGTTCTGGGCGAGAATCTTAAGATTTTTTTGGACTTCAAGTAAGAGGACTCTCCTCTTGTTGCTCCGAAGACGTTAGTGTTCATCTCCGTTATGGAATATTTCTTTCCCATGTCATTAGCATATGAATCTACAAGTTTCTTCAGCTCTTATTCTCTTGTTGAAGGGACCTCTATGTCCTTCGTTGACAAACTCAAAACTTGTGTCCTTAGCTCTTGAAATTCATTCCCTCGAACTGCAGACGTCGAGCCATCTTTTTGAAATAGAATAAGCACATGAATACTGAGTGCCATTAGAGTCATTAATGGCGTCGACATCAGTCCTATCTGCAAATAACTTTTCATCTTGTAGAGAAGATCCCTCTAGCTAACTTGATGCCAGAAACTGCATCATCCAGCATCAAGAGGCATTAGTAATGAGAAGGATCTTTTTGAGATAAGAATGAGAACACGATTTTTGATTGTACATTAGGCACAACATTTAGCATCAAAATTGCTTTTGAGAAGAAGAAACCATTTTTTGAAAACTAAGGAAAGAAACTGGAATTCTTCGTCAAAGAAAACCGGAAGGAGAAAGAAGAAGAGAAATATTTTGGATCTAGGAAGAGATTTTCGGACCAAAAATATGGCCTCAACAAAGGTCGTCTCTGGAGCACAGCCGCAACTACCACTGACAAATAATCTTAAATTGCGATTTTTATTTTTTATTTTTTTTATCATCACATGCGTCCTCACATTGTGTCACTCGCACCTATCCCGATCAAAATCTCATCTATACATTCACTTGTCTTCTGTCTTGCCAAGCACATATTTCTGTTCTCAATCCTTCATTACTCTGAAAGCTAATTCTTTTCTTCCTAGTTTCAGCCTATCATCCTTCATACTCTGAAAGCTAAATCGTTTCTTCATAGTCTTCGCCATCATCACTTCTTAAGAAGAAAGATGTAGCATCGCCAACTAGTTTATACAGTCTACATTATAAAAGCAAGAAAGATGCAATACACCAACTTGATTCACAAACAACAGAAGCAAGACTTTCTTGATCATGTCATCTAGAGAGCAAGATTATTCTTGATCATATTTCTAAGATTAAGTATCTTTCTCTTCTTGTCATCATGGATTTTTCCCCATATAATAATCTGTGACAGAAGAGAGAAACACAAACCCTTATATCTGTGTCCCTCTATATGTTCTTGATTGCTTCCTCACCTTTCCTGGATTCAATTTCATATTTAGCAAGCTTCAATCATATTTATCGGTAGATATACTTCATCATGGAAAGGGGGAGGCATCTTTGCAGGGGGAGCTTTTACATTATGCCTTTTTGTGTTGATGTCAAAAGGGGGAGAAATAAGATATACCAAAATTTTGTTATACCCATACAATAAGCTTAATAATAAAATGCATTATTCTCAGTGATTTACATACTGGTTTGATTAGTATAGTTTATTACTACAATGTTGCTTAAAAATTTTTATATCATAATTTGTCATCATCAAAAATGGGGAGATTGTTAGCCCCTATGGCGTCAATCCTATATGTTTTGCAAATAGTTGATGATACAAATTCTATCTTCTACTCAATGTATTTAATTCAAGTATTATAATTGCAAAACATTCGCACTATATTCTCAATGGAACAAAAATAATCAAGATAGTGGACTGCAAAGCAGAAGACTTCAAGCACTGAAAGATCTCAAGAATGACGAACTTTCGTTAGGGTAAATTTTTGTAAAACTCTTGTATTGTTAAATTCTTGAGACCCTAAAATGACCTTAATATCCCTTCATGCATTTTTAAGAATACAAAAATGCATTAAATTTAAGTTCTTAAAATGTGCTAGCAATAATTATTATCTTGTGAAAATTTAATTATAATTTTAAAAATGGGCTAGTAATAATTTTTTATTTTGAAAATTTGATTTCAAGTTTGAAATTAGCTAGGCACCATTTCTTCGACTTTGAAAATTTAATTTCAAATTTGAAAAATATGCTAGCAACAATTTCTGACTGACAATTTGATTCCAAGTTTGAAAAATTGGTTAGCAACAATTTCTGACTTTAAAAAAATTGATTCCAAGTTTGAAAAATGGTTAGCAACAATTTCTTCTGACTTTAAAATTTGATTCCATCCAAGTTTTGAAAATTGGTTAGTAACAGCAATTTCTGACTTTGAAAATGTGGATGCAACGTTGAAAAAGGTAGAACAATTTCTTTCGACTTTGAAATGTAGTTGCAAAACTTTGAATTTGGATAGCAACAATTCTACTTTGAAAAATGTGATTTCAAATTTGAAAATTGGCTAGCAAAGTTCAAATTTCCTCCAACTGTATATTCCTGGTTAGTGCCTATAAATACATATCCTTAGCTCTCATTTTTTATTAGACAATCAAGTGAGAAAATAATTTTAGAACTCATAGCAACTTCTTTCAATTTCTTGAGCCTTTCAAGTTTTGATTCAGACAAGAGTTCTAGTGAGAGATATCATTGTAAATCTTCATTTGTATATCCTCTCAAAAAGAGAATGTTATTGTGAGAGGAATCTCAAATCCTATCAAATCGATGTATCAGAGTTGGTGTGACCCTTGTGAGGTGTGAAGGGGATTTTCCACCTTGTGATAAGAGTAGTTGTTCTCTTACTGTAAAGGTTTTGAACTCCCCCGCAGGAGTTTGGATTAGTGATGAAATCTCAAGTGGTGTGCTTTTTTGGGGAGTGGACGTAGGTCAGGTAGACCGAACTCACTATAAATCGCCGAGTTTTGAATCCTCTCCTATCTCTTTATTATTGTGGCCCTTATTTATTTCTTGTATTATACTGCTTCTTAAATCATCTAAACTCCTTAATTCATATTTTTTTTTATTAAAAAGAAAATTTGCCATAACCCTATTCAACCTTCACCCCCTCTAGGGTTGATTATCTGGGCAACAAACTCATTGATTCTGTGATGTTTGGGTTTTCAAAACAAGTATGATATGTTTGAAAATGACTCTGATTTTACTAAACTACATAAACCATTTTTTCTCTTATAATAACAAAGGGTGTTGTTCTTATTTCCCTTTTCAATATAATTTGAAAAATTGTTAATGGTCTAGTCATCATCCAAAATGCTCGAGTATTGTTATTGGAGAATGCCAAAAAAATGTTGGTTTTTGGATTGAATAAATGGGGTTGGCCTAGTTTTTGATCATATCCCTTGTAATTGAATAGGAGATTGCAGTGTTTGGCTGTTGTGACAGTATAATTTTCAAAACTGTATTAGTTTGACGATTTCTGATACTTGGTTTTTTAAGAATTTTGCAAAGAAAAACCCAATTTTGAGAAAATGTCGAAAAAATGTTCTCAATTAAATTCTGGAAGATCAACTCCGCCACTGGATGAATAGACAATGGAAACTATTAAATTTTTGTTTTTAATAATAACTTTTGAAAATTCTATAAAAATAATTTAAAAACTATAAATAAACTACGGAAATTCAAGCTCCACCTTGCAAGTAGGCTTTCTCTACAAACACCTTTTTTTTTCTAGTAATCATTCGTATCTAGAAATATACGTGTCTAGAAAAATACTGAGAAAATCAACTAAAAAATAAAATGCATTGGTGAGATTCCCCATTCGTGTGGCGTAGGTCAGAGGTACAATTGTTTGGTCCATCATTATTAGTATTATTATTATTTTTTGTCGGCTTCAGCTGGGAGAATTATTAAGGTTTGAACATATATAGAACTAGCATTACGAGTGGTTTGTAAAATAAAAAATTTGAGTTATTCTTTTGTTTGGATTTTGCATAAACTAATAATGAGACAATATAATCGCAAGTAATAAAACTAAATTACATACACAAAAAAAGACACGCGATTTTTTATGTAAAAAATCCCAAAGTTGAGAAAAAAAATACAGGACTAAATCTGATCAACCTATTTATTATGCAAAATAAAAGTTACAACTTACAAACCCTATCTAACCGAATTCACGCACCTTAGGTGTCGAATCATTGAACTTGTGAGTGCATTCCTTATGCCGACTAAGTTTATGATCTACGCTTCAATAGATGGTTGAGTGTTGAATCTTCAAATCCTTCGTAATCTTTCGCGAATTGAATTTAGATCTACCTGACTTTGAGTACGTCCAAAAGACTTCAAATTTTGCAATAATGAATATATGATAAAACCTTTGAGAGAGAATATGAAACTCAATGATTTATCTAAAAATCTCTCGAAGTACACGGAGAGCATGGATGAGCAATATTCCTAGCTCTTGCATCAATTAAAATTGTCTCCCTCATATATTTATAATTCAAAACTCCTAAAAAAGACTTAGAACCCTAATTTACCACTTTTTTAAAAATTCAAAAATATTCCAAAATTGCTTTGTCCACCAATCTTGCAATTTCCAAATCCAAATCCAAATCATGCCTGGACAGAAATTACCATACTCACGGCCGCACACACGCGAATACTGCCGACTCCATTTCTTCCAAAGAATTTTTCCAGTTAAGTGAAGGGAATCTATATGGCCACTTCCACTTACTCCCAATTTAAGTTGAACTTCTTCAAATATTTATGGTGAGAGCAAAATTCTTTTAGAAAAATACTTTTGAACCTTTGACTTGCTTGCATTCTTTACTTCAATGCTTGTAATTTGACTTAATTCTCAACTTAAGAATGGATTCACATACAAACTACTCCAATGCTCAAAATATATATTATAAATCATAACTCATTTTGAATTTCAAATCTATCTCTCGCTATCTACAGTTGAAATCCATTTGAATTAATCATGTTGGATTGGCTTCAAACTCTCCTATTTAGATTGGCTTCAAACTCTTTTTGGATTAGAATTCAAAATCCTAATTGGATTTGAATTCTATCACTCAGCCTATAAAAAAGACTACAAGTCCCATATATAGGAATATGAGATTAGAAGCATAGTATAAAAAATCTGTTTTATTTTCTTTTCTCTTAAACTTTGTGTTTCTGGTTGAGAGAGGAAAGCTAAGAGTTGTATCTATTTCTCCATAATAGTGAAATTCTGCCACTCAAGGACGTAGGTACTCTTGCCGAATCTCATAAATCATTATGTTTGTGTGCGTGTGTTATCTGTGATTGTGTGTGACTGATGTGAATCAATTTACGGCATTACAACTGGTATCATAGCGCAGGTCAAGTTTTGGACCTCTGAAAAAGTGTTCTATCTGATCACACCACCGTGTTCGTCTCATCGAGGCGAAACTCTAGAAAATAACGCAGTCTCCATAAGACACCGCACGCGCCCTCATGCGACGTCTAATTGTTGGAGCTTCAGATCTAGTCCATCCACGCGCCTTTACGAGCCATCACGCGCCTCCATGTGCTGCCAGATAGTTTGCGCATCAGTTCCATCTGAGTCACGCGCTCAGAAGATCATGCATGCACTTGCACATGCGCATCATCTGAGTTAGTTCCATCTGAGTCACGCATCGAACATGCTTCTGCTTGCTGTGCACCCATCCAATCATCGGTCCTGTCAGCATTGCGTCAGCATCCAGTTAGTGCTACGTCAGCATCCCAATTAGCACCTGGTCAGCACTCAGTCATCATCCAGTCAGTGTCTTGTCAGCGATCTAATCAGCACTCCGTCAGTAAAGGAATATTCTAAGAATATTCTCTCTAGTAAATTATAGTTTTAGTCCCTGAAGTTATATATACATTATATTTCAGTCCCTGAAGTTTTAAAAAATATATTTTGGTCCCTGAAATTATCAAAAATTATAGTTTGGTCCCTGCCATTTTTGAAAATTATAGTTTGGTCCCCAGGATTTCTAATTTTGACAGTTTGGTCCAGAAGTTTCTTATTTTTTGAATATAGCCCTCCTTAAGTTTTTCCTGCATTCCGAATTTATCTGTGTGGTTAGAATTTGTATATTTTAATTCTATATATCATTTTGGGTAGAGTGAAAATTATTTTGATGGCAGAAAAAAAATTCACTAACAGTTCCGATAGTTCTGGGCATATGACTACGATATCTAATGTCAAATTTGAAGTGGAAAAATTTGATGGTATAAATAACTTCGGTATGTGGCAATGCAAAGTTTTGGATGTCCTAATTCAACAAGACTTTGATATTACTTTGGAAGCTAAGCCCGATGACATGTCAGAGAAAGATTGGGCAAAACTTAATCGCCAAACTTGCGGTACTATCAGACTTTGTCTTGCCAAAAAACATAAGTACTTTGTTATGAAGGAGACATCATCACATCGCCATATCAGAGTCCGTATCTATGAGGATTCCGCCTTCTCAGGGAAATCGTATCCATCACAATCCCTATGATTGTAGGCTGCTCTCTATATGGCATCCTCCTGTTATCTCTCTAGCATCACAGGAATATACTTCTCAAATATAGCTGCCCGAAAATCTCTCTTAAATATCCTCCTACGGATATCCAATCTCCACCTATATAAAGGCCACTCTCCCATTATTAAAAGGTATGCTCAATACACACACATCACAATGCATTTCCTCTTGAGAGCTTTACTTTATGTTTTGCTCAGTTTGTCATCACCTTGGCCTGATTCCCATGCCAAAGACATTTTGAGCGGCCTTGCCCTAGTTGTTTATTGTTGTTCATATGCGCAGATCGCCCAAGTAAGAGCCGAGGTCTAGTACCGAAGTAGAGGAGCAATATTGATTATTGGATGCTCAGTTTGTCATCACCTTGGCCTGATTCCCATGCCAGAGACATTTTAAGCGGCCTTGCCCTAGTTGTTTATTATTGTTCATCTGCGTAGATCACCCAAGTAAGAGCCGAGGTCTAGTACCGAAGTAGAGGAGCAATATTGACTATTGGATGCTCGCCCTAGTTTTACACCACAACAGTTTGGCACCATCTTTGGGAATGACAGTTCTTAACCTTCTATGCACTTGCACAGCTGTTTGCTACCTAGACCAGGTGCCAACAGCCCTTTGGACAATAGAGCTCACCTAATGGCCAATGCCAATCAAGCTCTAGATCTATAGGGTCTTCACCGTGAGATGCATGGTATAGTTGAACAGATGAGACTTATGAACGAAAACAATGCCCTCCTTATACACCACCTTCTCCTCCTGCACCAGTTCTAGAAGTTCAACAATCTCGCCACTCCCATCAGTTTGGCGATGATTCTCAAAATAATTAAAGTACTAGCTGAGTACGAAACTGACGACGTCGATCGCCATGCCCTCAACATAGGCAACAAAAAAGCCCAATTTCATCAGAATCCTGGTCTTCTAGCAAACCTCTTGAAGTAGAGGGCGAGGAAGTCAAGAGACAAGGGTGGTCTCCTCGTTGTGACGACCAGGCGCCCAGATGACAGGACAGGTCCACCACTCAGAAAATTAAAGACCTCGATGCCTGTATTGACACCATCAATATGGGTACAAGTGCGCCGGTAACTGTGGATGCTTTGATCAAATAGATTGATCCTCCATTCACAGAAAAGGTGATGAAGGACCCGGGTCTCATTTAGATTTAAGGCCTACTTAGCTCAGAGTCTATGAAGGGAAATAGATTGTATGGACCACCTGGGTTTGCATAAGAGCTTGATGATGCTTCAGGGGCATTCTGATGAGGTGATGTACAAGGCATTTTCTGCTACCTTGAAGGGTTCAGTGAGGTCATGGTATAGGAAGTTGTCCCTAAGGTCCATAGACTCTTTTGATAACCTGAGCAAGCTTTTCGTTACCAATTTCATGAGTTACCGGGTTAGGCAAAAAAACTCCTCTCACCTCTTCACAGTTCACCAAAAAGAGACTGAGAGCTTGAAAGATTATGTGAAGCGGTTCAACTAGACCGTTTTAGAAGTGGAAGATCCCAGTGATGAGGTGGTCGATAATGGCCATGATGCAGGGACTTCGCCCAGGACCGTTGTTTGATTCCCTCTCAAAGAATGTCCCTGAAACCTTGTCGACTCTTTAAAGCAAGGCCGACAAGTATATTGCCATGGAGGAGTTGGCCGAGGCGAGGAAGGGATGATAAGAGGAAGGAACCTGAAACCAGGCAAACAGACAATAGAGATGAAACGAGGAACAAAAGGCCAAACCAAGATTCAAGGCGACAAATCAATGATAGGCATCCTCGTACGCCACCTCGCCGCCACGAGTTGGTGTTACCTTCCTTCAATGATCTCATCACCCAAGTCTTCACGGAGATCAAACATGAAGAATTTATCAAGTGGCCAAGAAAAATCAAAACTGATCCCCGAAAGAGAGACAAAAATAAGTACTGTGAGTTCCACCGAGACCATGGGCATAACATCAAAAAATATTTTTAGTTGAAGGAGCAAATAGTCGACCTTATCAAGAAGGGGTATCTGAGAAAGTAAGTTGCTAATCGCCCACTACCAGGTTCACCAGAAAGAAAATATGGCTACAATAGGCCAACCGTAGGGGACATACAAGTAATCCATGGAGGGTTTGGATAGGGAGGATGCTCAAGCTCTTCCTGAAAGAGACACGTTAGAAGTGCCAGTGGCAAGATGAAGAAGTATACAATCTGTCCTCACCATCAGTTAGTACTCATTTGCCGATTACCTTCACCAATGATGACCTTAGAGGATTACACCTCCCTCATGATGATGCCTTGATCATCTCAGCTGTCATTGCCAACTTCAATGTATAAAGGATATTGGTTGATAATGGAAGCTTGGTGGATATCTTGTTCGTCATGGAATTTGACAAGATGAAGATTGGATTGGATAAGCTCCACACTTTCCACATATTTTTGGTCGGATTTGGAGGAAATACCACCCATCCACTTGGATGGATCAAGTTGTCAGGAACATTGGGGATAAAGCCTTACCAGACCACCATTTGGTAAGACTACATTATAGTAGATTGCGCTTTGCCATACAACGCGATCTTGGGATGCCCAACTCTAGGAGGAATTAGGGCCATCACTTCGACCTATCATATGAAGATGAAATTTCCTACTTCAATAGGGATAGGCGAGGAAAAGGCGACCAAAAAGTGACCAGGCAGTGCTTCATATTAGCAATGAAAGTTGAATCTCCTTCCAAATCGAGCTGCCAATAACAATTACAAATCGACGATACCGAGATGGAGGCACTAAGAGCGACGAGATGGAAGAAATCACCTTAGTGGACCCCAAAAAATCATAGAACACCAAACCTTGGGAAGAAGCCACCCCAGTTTTTATTCATTCGAACCATCCTGATCGCCATGTTATGATTGGAACAAAGCTGATTGAGGAATTACGAAGTGCTTTCGTGAAATTTTTTAAGAAGAACTTTGACGTCTTTGCATGGCGCAGAGCGACATTTTGGGGATAGATCCCCAAGTCACCACGCATAAATTATTCAACAATGCTGATTATTCCCTAGTTCGTTAGAAGAGAAGAAAGTTTGCCCTTGAATGACTAAAAGTTATAGAATAAGAAGTGGCCAAGCTCATCAAGACCAATGTCATCAAGAGTCTCATTATCCGGATTGGCTCACCAACGTCGTCGTAGTACCACAAAAAGGGGGGAAGTTGAAAGTATGTGTTGACTTCATTGACCTCAATAAGACATATCCAAAAGACAGTTTTTCTTTGTCAAAGATCGACCTAATAGTGGATGTCACCTCCAAACATGAACTTCTCAGTTTTATGAACGCCTTATCCGGATATCACCAAATTAAAATGCATCCGCCTAATGTGGAGAAGACTTCTTTTATTAATGAGAGGGGGCTATACTGCTACAAAGTCATGCCATTTGGTTTGAAAAATGCGGGGGCGACTTACCAGAGATTGGTAAACAAGATGTTTAGAGAATTGATCGGGAAGACCATGGAAGTATACATAGATGATATGCTCGTTAAAAGCCTCAAGGCTGCAGATCACATCACCCACCTAGAGGAAGCATTTGGCATCCTACGGAAGTACAAAATGATGCTAAATCCTTTCAAATGCATTTTTGGTGTCTTATTAGGTAAGTTTCTTGGGTTTTTGGTAACCAAGCGAGGAATCAAAGCAAACACAGACTAGATTCAAGCCCTACTTTTCATGAGCTTACCCAAAAACATTCGTGAGGTACAATAGTTAACTAGGCGAGTAGCTGCCCTTAATAGATTTGTCTCTAAATTAGCCGATAAATACCTCTCATTCTTAAAGATCCTGAGGAAAAATCAAGCTTTCTAGTGGAATGAGGAATCCGAGGTAGCATTCAAACAACTCAAGAAGTATCTCAACTCACCACTCTTGCTTACAATTCCAACAGCAGATGAGAAACTCATTGTATTTCTATCCATCTTGCCACAGCAGTAAGTGCATTACTTATCTAAGAAGAGCACAAAATTCAAAAATCAGTATATTATGGCAGTGAAGTCTTTATGGGAGCCGAGACCAGATACTTGAAAATTGAAAAGTTCACCTACGCCATTCTGATCGTCGAAAGAAAGGTTCGCCACTATTTTTAGGCACATCCTATTATTGTGTTGACCAACCAACCCTTGAAGCAAATTCTCCAGCGACTTGACACCTCGGGAAGGCTTCTCAAATGGTTCATCGAACTAAATGAGTTCCATATTGATTACAAACTGAGAATGGCGATCAAGGGCCAAGCCTTGGCCGATTTTGTAGCTGAATTCACATAAAACTGTGTCAGGAAAGATAAAACATTTCAGAATTCGCCAAATCTCTAGAGAGGAACACAAGAAGGCTGATACTCTAGTCAACCTCGTTTTGGCCTTTGATTTCATCTCAAACAGGAGTATACCTCTGGAAATCTTAATCAGCCCTAGTATTGAGATCGCTAAATTAGTCTATCAAGCAGATACAGGCCCAACGTGGATGGACGACATTATTGCATATCTCTAGCATGGCACGTTATCATAAGACAAGCTTCAAGCTCGCCGTATCCAATACAGGTTCGCAAGATTTTGCATTCTCAATGGAATATTATATAAAAGATCTTTTTCAGGATCCCTCCTAAGATGTCTTTAGCCTGAAGAAGGGGAATATATGCTGAAGGAAATTCATGACAGCATCTGTAAAAATCACTTGAGGCAAGGTCACTGGTAAGAAAAGTGATTCGCCAAGGATATTTATGTCCACAAATGGAATAAGATACGGTGACGTACACAAGGAAATATGATCAATGCTAAAGGTTTGCTCCCATTAGTCATCTCCCTCATACTGAGATGGTCGCAATAACTAGCCTTTGGCCCTTTGCTCAGTGGGACAGGATATACTCGGACCTCTTCCTCAAGCTCCATTACAAAGAAAGCTCTTGATCATTGCCAAAGACTATTTCACCAAGTGGATTGAAGTTGAGACTCTTGCCATAATTACCGAGAAGAACACTGGGGGGATTTCATATGGAAGCACATCGTTTGCAGGTTTGGTTATCATCTCAAATAATGCAAGACAATTCGACAACGACGAGTTCAAACTATTCTCCTCAGACCTCGCCATCTCCTATCATTTCTCCTCGCTTGTCATCCTCAGGTAAACGGACAAGTAGAAGTCACCAACAGAACCATCCTAAGGAATCTGAAAGCGAGGTTAGAAAAGTCAAAGAGCGAATGGGCAGAAGACCTACCGAGCATACTTTGGGCATACCATATAACGAGCAGAATCCCTATAGGCGAGACGCCGTTTTCTATGGTATATAGGACAGAATTGGTGATATCAGTGGAAATAGGAATGCCAAGTCTCAGGACCTCAAATTTCGACAAGGAGGATAATAAATCGAGTTAAGACTCAACCTTAATCTCCTTGACAAAAAGAAGGAGCTAGTCGAGGTGCACCAAGCAGCTTATAAACACCAGGTTACCAAATATTACAATTAGAGACGTAGACACAAATCTTTTCTGCTCAGTGATTTGGGCCTTAGAAAGGTCGCCCTACCTACAAAGAACCAAATGTGGGGAAACTCGACCCTACATTGGAAGGTCCTTACAGGGTTATTAAAGTATCCAGACCAGGGACTTATTGGTTGGAAGACATGAACGAGAAGGCACTCTCTCACCCCTAAAATGCCGAGGGATATCAAGAATGCCTATTCATTAAGAAATGATAAGGTGTCTTGATCGCCATTGTGGATATCGCCATTATTAACATTGCCCATTCATTACAATATGATAAGGCGTCTAAATCACCATTATCAAGAATGCCCATTTATTACGATGTGATAAGGCATCTTGATCGCCATTTCAAAGGTCGCCATTACCAAGGACTTGAACCATGAAGGTATTTCGATCAGCAGAGTGGATTGTTTGATTGTTTACTTCGCCATACAGGAATTTCCTTAACTTCACCTAGTAGTTTTGATGATCGCCAGTTTTACTTTGCCTTATGTCTAAAGTTTGCATTGCCAATTTATTAAAAGTGTTATTACCTTTGTTCTAATTAGTATACAATGTCATCATCACAACCACAAAGAAATATAGCAAAAAGAAATAAGAGGGAACGAGGAATAAAGATTTTCATTCGTTTGAATTTAAGGGTTACAGGTCGCCATTAAAAAAAATTAGAGATGAGGGGGGATGACATCGCCCATGTATTTTCCCCCATCCTCATTCTCGGCCTCCTTCTCCTTTTCTTCCTCAGCCTCGGCCTCCTCTGCCAGCAAATTCTGATCAAGACCCATGCCTTCCAATTCAATGGCGAGGTTAGGATAATGCTGGCGAAGCTGCCGTTTGTAAAAATAAAAACCTTCGCCGAAATACTTGGAAGCAGCATCTTCAACTACCCCCAAGAAATCAAACGAGGATTTGAACTCCTCCACTACAAAATCTTTGGCTTGGCTCAAGACTTCCCTCAACTGCACTACCAAAACCCCCAACCTCTTAAACTTGTCGACAAAGGCGTCCTGTTCCTCCTTCATCTTGGCCAGGTTATCACTGACCTGCTGTTCTCGAGCTTGGGCCTTGGCCAATTGTTGTTCTAGCTCGCCAACAAGTGTTTGGAGGTGGGATACCTCACTTTCCAGAGAGGCAGCCTGCCCTTTCTGAAGAGATGCCTTTTTCCTTGCCTCCCTAATCTTAACAGCCAGGGAAGATTCGAGAACAAGCAATGTTTCACTTAAGAACACCCTGAACAAAATAAAGTGTAATGTAAAAATTTAGATCGGAACCAAGATTGTACCTGACCAATCACATGAAAAAGTCTGGTGGTTGTCTAATCCAAAGTAAGCTTTTCCACTTTTTCTTTGCTTGCGGGAGGGATCAGTCCACGCAATAGCTTCTCAACCACAGATGGACTACCCAAAATGGAGGTCAAAGGACCCAAGCGGTACCAAGATTACTTGAGGTACCATCCTCGGGTCTCGGTAAGGGGGTTGCCCTTGAACAAGTCACGTCTCCAGGATGGACTGACTTTTTCTTGGCCTCGGGCGCTGGAGCAACCTCCTTTCCTTGGAGCCGTCGTCAGCCTTGACCTTTTTGCTAGGTGAACTGGTGAGGTCTTCTCTCGGCCTCTTCTCGCCAATCACCACTCCTTTGGCCGGAGTAGGTCCAGTAACTGAGGTTCCTCTTTTGGACTGAGCCACTTTTTCACCAATCTTTTTCAAGCTCAGTCTATTCGACATTCCTACAAAACAAACACTGACTTCAGATCAAAAAGAGATGAGATAATTAAAATAATAAAGGTTGTACCATCCAATTTGAGCTCAGAGGGGAGCCATGATTCTGCCATAGCTCTCGAGCCTGAGCTCGAGCCCAAGGAAGGCAAGCTTGAGCTCAGGCGACCCGGATCCCAGGCACTTAAGATAGGTTAAATTTTTGCCCCCAACACCGATAGCATAATTTGATTGGAAAAGCGAGATAGGATTCTATCTGTCCACCTAATGGTTCCTATACACTCTACCGCAAATTTTGGGTTTTTTAAAAAGGAAAATCGGGTGAACCGAAAAAAGGGCACGGGTCACGGGTCACCGGTTCAAAACCGCGGTTTCAAACCGTTATTGAAACCGTATTGACCGTGATGTCATAAATTATTTATAATAAATAATAATAAAACAAATAATGCAAAATTTTATTTAAAAAAATACCTAAGTCAATTGTAGTAAGGGAAAACATTGATCAAAACTCAAAGTCACACCTGGAAGGGTTTGGAAAGCTTCTAAAACGTTGCGACGATTAGTTCTTTGCTGTTGAAACAGTATTGAGGAGGTGCTCGTAGGGTTCCCAGACCCATACCAGAGGAGGTGCCAAGGTGGTTCAGTACTTCAGTAGAAAAGACCGGTACAAGTCATTGGTAATTCATCCAAGTGAGCAATTCTTCTATTCTTTATGTCACTCTTTCTGTGACTTGAGTCTTCTTCCCTATCCCTGCTCCTATTCTCTTTCCCCTCTTTTAGAATGCCACTTTCAATTAATGAATATAAACCTCAAAATCAAACACACCCAATTATTATTTCATCTGGTTGCAGAATGTGCAATGCCCATAAGAAACAGTCCCCCAATAGGCAACGGATGCAACAACTGTTGCATGGCAAACCAGGGACTTCAAGCATGAAAGAAATAATTCTCATATCAACATGGCCACTATATTACAACTTATACATTCAAATGAATTGATATCTCCAAGAGTACAAAATTAAAAACCAACCAGATTTCTCAAGTCAAAACATTCAAGAATATTAAAAAGTTGAAGATAAGAACATTTAAAAGTTTGCTATGACAGGCAATCCAAAAGACAAAACTTGCAAAAAATATTATCACATAGGCCAAAATATTAGATTGGCATAACAATAACAGAACATAAAAGCATTTTTTTTCTTTGTCCCTAATTCTTGGGAAGACCCCGTGTGAAGCCACGCATCCTCATTCTCATCCTATTGTTCCATTGCCATCTCTACCATCTTGGCTTTGGTTCATTCACTTATATTGTATTACCAAAACATTCCAAGTCGATATCATCTCCGACTCTAAAATCACATCATCATCGCATAATCTAAAATAGTGATACAAAAATCTTTAGTAATGATTTCAGAAATGATGATAGCAATTATTATTTGCGTATTAATGAAATAATTAATTCCTAACCTTGTGGATGATTACATTGTCTCTTACTTGTTCGAAGTCGAACCATATCCATTTAGCATTTGCTCTAACTCATCATAATCAAAAGGTGGAGAATCTTCTTTACTTCCAACATCCAAAATTCAGTTTTGTCAATGCTTTCAGTCATTGCGATCATAGTTGTTCTTCATTTTGACACAGCCTATAATTATATTGAAAGTAAGAAGACAGGCTTAAAAAAAAATTAGAAATATATTATCACAACCTCCCCCCCCCCAAAACTGTATAAAACAAAAATTGGTTTACCTATTCTGCAATCTTACATTGTAGTGAACGAATACTAGCGTCATTAGTCTTTGATGCTCTAATCTATTCCTCTTCTTTGATGGATACGTTCGAAGACATTCCAAAAAAAAAAAAAAATTTTCTTTCACTCCAGAAGGAGCTACTAGTTTGGCTGAGAATTCGAATGCCAACTCTGCCAAGTTTGGAGCACTATGCGCCAAAAAAACCTCCACCATTCTCTTATAATAACAAAAGAAACAAAAAAAAAGGTTAGAAAATTAGATCTACTATTACACTAATGATGATATTAATAAAAATCCAAATAAACTAAAACCAATCATACTAGGTGTGTGGTCTTGCATGAGGTTAACGCAAGTTATCTGCCAAAGCTCTAGCCGATCCCGATACAGTCTTGATTCATCCAAGAGTTTTGTCTTATAATGTAGCTTTGGTGTCAACTAGATCAAGAAACTGACATAACCTATGGCTTTTCTACAAAATGATACTGGATCATATTGAAAAGCTGGATTCAACCAATAAGCAATTTCCGCATGGATATTTTTTAACGTAACTGGTTACCCAACGCTGGCTTCAAGATATCTGTATAAGGCTTGTATAATCTGCGTTTGTTTACAAAAACTTTCATGATCCATGTACGGCCTATAAATGCCCTCATAAACATATCCCATACCGCAGATTGTACATCCCCATCAACAATAATACACAGCAAACGCATCAGTGGCTCAACACTCTGAACAATAATCAAAACCAATGATTCCAAAACTTGTATCTAAAATGATGGCAATAATTTCCTTGGCTTTCTTCTCCTTGCGTACCTTGAATACACAAAATCTTTACTTGTCACCAAAGCCTTCCAAGTATGACATATGTTTATGAGTACTATGTAATGCAATGAAAGTAGTGGCAAAACGGACGTGCTCCTGGACGCGCAATTCAGTCCAACCTTTCCTTTTCCTCAAACAAGCTATCAACAATGGCGATTGTAACCATACCTGTCACCATTTGATGCTCTTAATGGCCAAGATCATGAATTATGTGCATTTCGACATTTCACCCAATATTACGTTCAAACAATGTGCTGCGCAAGGGACCAATTGATAGTCTGTAAAGTTTCATGATTAATTTCAGCAGCCAACATAATTGCTCTATTTTCAGTAACCATTGTGAACAAACATTACTTACTCCAAACCACTCAATGATTTCTTCCAAACAACTTAAAAATAGTTTGCATCTTAACGGCATCAGACGCATCAACGGATTAACAAATGTAATTCCTCGAGACAATAGACAAGAAAATTAATAAAGTTCTATGTCTTGATCACTCCAACATCACCCATAATAGTACATCCAGTAATGGCCAAGTTTCCTAACGTTGCCAATAAACAATTTAAGCTCTTTCTTTGAGTCTTGCAACAAAGGAACCCGAAAGGATGATAAGTGGAAACCTTATATCCAAACCAATGGTAATTGCAGCATCCAACATAGGTTTAAAGTAGAGAGAATTTAAAAAGAGCATTTAACGAAATGCAAGCATCATCAAAACATTTGGCCGCCACAGCATATGCGCCTTGTGGACAGCTTGTTTGCTTGCAAGGGCATTTGAGGGTGTGGGAGGCCACCGGTGGTTCTTGGAGGCAAAATATGACCTATGTAGTAGCGTGCCTTTCCCTCCTTTTTTGGGTCATGGTTGCGTACTTTTTGTTTCCACTATCACGCCTTCATTGATGAAATGCCTCTATTATTTGGAAACTTATTTCTTCAACTCATCATCAATCCTCACATCCCCAGTATCACCCTCATAATTTGGTATATACCTTGACCATAGGGTATAGATTTCTCATAGGTTTCTTCACTTGGCTTTTCTTTTCTTCACGAATTTCTTTCAAACACTTTCCATTCGAAAAATCAAACATCCGCTGGGACTTTCTTACAAGGCCCAACCTCACCAGACTTTCCGCAAGTGTGCTTGCATTCTATAATCCTCACCTTGATAGTTTGGCACAATATAACATGTAAAAGTCTTTCCTTCCCATTCATGAGCTCGACCTAGTAACATGTTCCCACGCGGGCTGGTTTTCCCCCTTTGGATGGAGTAGAAATTGAATTGAATTTGGTCCAGATGAATCCATTTCAAACACCTATACCCCAAAAAAAAAACTATAAAAAATAGAGGAACACATATTTGTATGTCACCTTAAACCATGTTTGACACATAGTAATGAAGGAACAAACAAAAAAAACCATAAAAGAGAGAAACCGAACTCGTGAATTGAACCTCTTGATGAGGCTGAGGACAGTTGAGGACGTGCATTTCTTTTGTTTCTCAAAGTTCCTTTTCTGGATTTTTTTTTAAGGCAGATTTTTGTTAGAATTTTGGTTGCTTCCTATTTTTTTGCCATTTCTTGGAAAAGTCTAGGCAGAATCCTGATTATGATGGGTATTATTTAAGATTTAGTTTGTGGCATAAAAATAATTTGTGCAATTTTTTCGTCGACAAAGTCAAGACAATTGGAATATGAGGTGATTTAAGCCTAACACATCCCCAGATAAAACTTTTTAATTTATGTATAATGGAACAGAAACAAAGTGGTGGTGTCTTCCCAAAAAACTCGTAGAGTTATGTCAAATTAGCAATGCCTTCAATGTCCAAAAAAAATTCAGCTATACCAATAATGCTATCCGAGCAACTGGAGGTTCACAAAGTTAAATTCCAGAGGAGTCTACCCTAGATTGGGAAGCCAATTCCATTCCCATTATTCACAGCCATGAGGCAATCTAAAGGAGAAAACTATAACGTGATACCTAATAAAAATGCCATAGTATTAGACTACTTAGCAGTAGCGAGCAAAATTGTTGTGCAAGGCTCGTGGAGCAAAAAATCAAAGGAAATTTGAGGAACAGACCAAATTAATTACTATTATACTTCAAACTCAAATAAGGAAAATTATAATTAGAAGTCTTATGATGAAGGAGATGGTCCATTCAAACTTCTTTCTGGTTTATCTTCATCAATCAAAAACTATGGCCAGCCCTGGCCGACGAAGGGGCCGCTACACAGTTCATAGGTCACATGACCTAAAATATTATACAATGAGGAGAGAGAGGTGTTACCTGGTGAGCAATCAAAGCGATGCAATGGCTATGATGCGGATGAATTGAGCCTATATGACAAACAGTTTTAAAGGAAGCAATGGCTTAGTAGCGGATCATAGTTAATAAGACTATCAATATCGATGATTCGGTGAAGACGGTAAGATGAGAGAGAGGAGAGGCGCGATTTGGCGTATGAAACTCATGAACGTTTTGCCCTAAATGAAAGGGTAAAAGTCCCCAATATATACATATAAGACCGCCCGGTTCCTCCATAATCGGGACCAGTTCACCGGTTTACGGTTTGAACCGCGATTTTGACGTTCAGGCGGTTCCTAAGTCCTTAAACTTAGGGTTAAAGGGGTTAACCGGACCGTTTGGTGGATCGGTCGACGGTTCAACCGGTTGAACCGCCCGATCCAGTCCGGGTTTTAAAACCTTGCACTTCGAGCTATCTCAAAAATGGCCACCTCGGAATAATTCATCTCGGGAATGGCGGGACTCACCCACGCCACCCGAT
>CM018909.1:10531444-10536444 GCA_009663005.1 Actinidia chinensis | reverse complement strand
ATCACTGTGAGGAGCGGTAAGGAGATTGATAAAACCATTCTCCCAAGACCATCTCAAGACAAGGCTCCCACATCTTCACATTTATGATCACAGTGTGGAGCCTCAAAGTGGTGACACAAACAAATTAGTGAGGGTGGTTGGCCCAAGCAACACGCCATGTCCAATTCTAGTACCGTTTCCTTAATGGTTAAAAGCCCCCAAAAGGCTTAACAATCATGCCGAGATTTATAAGCTATTTAAGCAAGTAAAGATCAACATACCTCTTTTGGATGTCATAAAGCAAATCCCCGCGTACGCCAAGTTTCTTAAAGATTTGTGCACTGTCAAGCGCACATTGAACGTCTACGACAAGTCATTTCTAATGGAGAAAGCTAGCTCTATTATTCAAACTGAGACAGGCCCTAAATACAAGGACCTTGGGTATCCAACAATTTCAATTGTCATAGGGGTACCAAGATTGAGTACACTTTACTTGATCTAGGTACAAGCGTTAATCTTTCCTTAACTTTATGTACGAAAAGTTAGGCTTAGGAGAGTTGAAGCCAAACTTGGTGACACTCCAACTAGCCGACCGTAGCATACAGATACCAAGAGTAGTAGTAGAAGATCTCTTGGTTCAAGTAGAAAAGATCTACTTTTTGGTAGATTTTGTGGTGCTTGACATACAACCGGTGGTTAATCCGGAGACTCATATTCCCATCATTCTTGGGCATCCCTTCCTTTCTACTTCCTATGCATTTATATAATGTAAGAATGGGATTGTCAGATTAGCTTTTGGGAACATGACTCGTGAGCTAAACATTTTCAATGTTGCCAAATAAGTAGGCGACAAGAGAGAAGTGCATGAGGTGAGTTGCATTGACTCAATTGTCCAAGGATGTATGATCAACTCACTTCTCTCTGATCCCCTAGAGTCATGCCTAGTTGCTCCATCCTCATTGGATTACAGTTGAGTCCAAAGGTTGAGTATTTGTATTCATTACTCGACGTGGATGAATTGTGTGAAATGAATGGGTGGGCACCGAGATTTGAGGAGAAAATTTTCTCCTCAATGGGGGGCACCCTATTGAGGAGAAATTTTTTTCCCTCGAGTGTCCAAACTCCAAAGCTAGAATTGAAACTCCTTCCTTCCACTCTTAAGTATGCATTTTTAGCCAAGAATGAGACTTTTTGTGGTGATTTTTTCAAACTTTGAGGGATCTCAAGAAGCCAAACTTTTGGCATTATTAAGAGTTGCCATCGGATGGGCTATTGCAGATATAAAGAGTATAAGTCCTTTAATTTGCACACACCGCATTTATTTAGAGGATGATGAAAAACCTCCCACTAACCACAATGTTAATTGAATCCACACATGAAAGACATAGTGAGGAATGAGTTGTTAAAGCTACTTGATGTGGGGATCATTTACCCTATCGCAGATAGCAAGTGGGTGAACCCCACTCAAGTTGTGCTTAAAAAGTCCGGTGTGATAGTAGTCCAAAATGAGAATGATGAGTTGATCTCAACCCGTGTTACTGTGGGTTGAGAGTTTGCATCAATTATTGAAAACTCAATTCATCCACAAAAAAAGACCATTTTCCACTCCCCTTCATTGATTAAATCTTGAAGAGGGTTATCGGTCACTCATTCTATTATTTTCTCGATGGGTATTCAGGGTACAACCAAATCGAGATCGCTCTCGAGGACCAAGAAAAGATGACATTTACATGCCTTTTTGGCACTTTCGCCTATCGGCGGATGCCTTTTGGGTTATGAAATGCCGTTCCAAATTTGCATAATGAGAATTTTCAGTGATCTTGTGGAAAATGTGGTATAAGTGTTTATGGATGACTTCTCCATTTTTGGAGACTCATTCGAGTGTTTCCTCCAACATGTAAAGTTAGTGTTGGAGAGGTTTGAGGAGAAAAATCTTATACTGAATTAGAAGAAGTGCCATTTTTTGGTCACTCATGGAATAGTGGTGGAACACATCATGACGGCCAATGTAATAGAGGTAGACAAATCAAAGATCAAGTTGATTTCCAACCTATCTACGCCAAATACGTGAAAGATGTGCACTCGTTCCTCGGTCATGTGGGATTTTATCGATCGTTCATAAAGGACTTTAGTTCCATATCTCATCCTTTATATTGTCTGCTTGCTAAAGACGCTCCTTTTAAGTGGACGGGGATTTGTGAGGCTTCTTTTTCAAAGCTCCAAACCATGCTAACCTTACCCCATATCATGCTACCACCTGATTGAAGCTTTCCTTTCAAGCTCATGTGTGATGCGAGTGATTATGCTATAGGGGCAGTCTTGGGACAAAAGAGATTAAAAAAACCTAGTGTCATCTACTATGCTAATCGAACTCTAAATGATGCTCAATTGAATTACATTATGATGGAAAAAGAGTTGCTAGCGATAGTTTTTAACCTAGATAAGTTTCGGTCCTACCTTATTAGATCACCTATCATAGTCTTTACCAATCATACGACTTTAAAGTATTTAATGATCAAACAAGATGCAAAGCCATGTCTCATATAGTGGATCCTCCTACTCCAAGAATTCGATATCACTATCAAGGACAAGAAAGGAGTAGAGAATGTGGTAGCTAACCATTTATCCCGACTGGTAATGGAAGATCTTTCGACCAGAGTGCATATTGTTAACATTTTTCCTGATGAATAACTTTTTGTTCTTTCGATTGGCCCCTGGTATGAGAATATTGCAAATTACCTAGCCACGAGCCAAGTCCCTGAACATTGGAGTCCTCAAGACCCGAGAAAATTTTTAATGGAGGTAAAAAAAAATTTCTTTGATGACCCTTATCTCTTTAAATATTGCCCAAACCAAATTATGAAGAGATGTTTACCAGACTCTGAGATGAGTGGTATACTCTCTTCTTTGTCATTCGGAGGCATGTGGAGGCTATTTCTCTTCAAAAAAAACCATCATATAAATCTTGCAATGCGGATTCTAACAAAGAAAATCGCCGCAAAAATCTTGACATATGTAGTTAAAATTTAGCAATTTTTTTTGAAGATTTCTATGATAATCAATGGTTTAGGGATATTGTGGACTCTTGACATGCTCTCGTGGATTTTAAAATTTGGAATGATGCCTTAATTTGATTTCGTGCATGTGTGTGAGCCATTCTCGCTTTTAATTGCATTATGTTGTTGAATGATATTAAGTTTGATCATGTAGTCGAAGATATCTTGACATATAGAGTAAAAACTTAAATCCCATGCATATACTTTTGAGCCTTTCATTTATTGTTGGGAAAAATGTTCTCTTTGAAATGGCATAGCATGATATTTAGTTATAATTTATGTTCATAGCATAACTTATAGCATGTACGAGGATGGTACAAGGCATTTTTTTGATAAACAAAATCACATATTTGAGTTGTTTCCCTTGTTTCCCTCTCGAGCCTATACCCATGTTTTCCTGTCATTCTCCAAGCCTAAGATCCTTGAGTCGGTGGAGAAAAATAGAATAGAATTTTGTGATGAGTGAAACTAAGAGTGGTGATGTTGGAGAGGGATTATTGAGGAGGAATGAATTGTTGAAGTGTTAAGTGGTTGAAGGAAGCAGACAGAAGCAGGTACTACCGGTAGTGTCTTATAGAACTACTGGTAGGCCATAATTCCAGAGAGCTTTGGAGAATATTCATTACCGGTAGTGAATTCATGACTACCGATAGATCGGGCCTGAAGGGAAACATTTACATAGTTACTACCGGTAGTGGATTCAGGACTATCGGTAGATCGGGCAAAAATTTCAGATAAACAGAACCCTCAGAGTCTCTCTCTCTAAAAACTTCAAAACTCTTTCTTCTTCGTGTTCAAGGTAACAATCTTTCAATTTTTTCTTGATCTTTGCTTAATTTTACCCTAACCTAACCCTAAAACCATACACTTCCCCCCCTCTCTCTAAAATTCGAAACCTTAAGCCTTAGATCCGTACACTTTCACCATGGGTTTTCGCACCAAGAACCCAACCTTCACAATGTAGATGAGGATAATTCCCAATCCCCGAAAAAGAGTAAAGGAAAAAAACCGGTGTCCGAATCCAAGGGCCCAGAAGCAAAGATGAGGAATGATAAGGCTAAGAAAGTGGCAAAATGGAAGACATCCTTGGAGAGCTAAAAAGTCATGTATAAAAGAATGGCGACACCATAGAGGGGTCGGATGCTAAGGCCAAGGAGGTGGACAAGATTTTGAAAGATTGTGGCTTATCGTCCTTTTACAATCGATAAATGGTTATATTTTGAATATCGTGGTTAAATTTTTAAGAATTTCAAAATTTTAGGGGATGATAGCGTGTTAGAATCAAGGGTGAACAGGAGGGTTGTAGTCGTTATCCCGGATCACATCGCTAGTTACCTAGGGTATACACACCATAGACCGGATGAAGTACAATTTTCTCATCCCAATTATGCCCGCCTTTCCCCTGAGCAATATGCAGAGATGGTTGTGGCTGATCCGTTCGATTTCAGGGATAATTCTCTGCATGAATATTTGAAGACAAGTATAGATCATGATACAATCATACAATACAACATTAACCTTAAGGGATCTGATAAACAACCCGGCATAGCCAATATAGAGTTTCTGCATATTATGATGTCAAGTATGCATTTTGATGTGATGAAGTATATGTGGGAGATGATCCGGGAATTTAGAAAGGTTACAAGCAAGTGCAACATGCCTTTTGGGCAAATGATCACTCAATTGTGCATAAAAGCTAAGGTGAAATTGGTTGTTTTCGATATCAATGTACCTAAAGAAGTTGGCCCACTCATGATGGAGTCAGATAATAAGAATCGATCAATGTCACATGGTACAACATCCTTCATAAATACTCAAATGCCTAAATCCAAGGACCTCAAGACAAGGATAGATGAATGGTTCTGGATGCTTTTATGCTGTCAAATTGAGATCGCCAAGGAATAAAAGGACAACAACCGCTTACGACGCCGGGTTGATTTTTGTGTGGCGGAACTTGAGAAATTG
>CM018909.1:10508944-10521444 GCA_009663005.1 Actinidia chinensis | reverse complement strand
AATTACTTAAGTAAATTCTAGCCTAGAAGCAATAAAAGGTTATCATTGATAAGTACCACAAAAATTCCCAGTCAGAGTCTTATCAACATTTTTTGTCCATGCAAATGGACATTATAGTGGTCACTAATATTAATTGAGTCATAAGAGTTTGAATTTGATCAATAGCCCTAAAGACATTTCAGTTGCATCACTATCGAATTGCTACATGTATGTCAACACAAATGAACAATTCCAACAACTCAAAATCAGTATACGAGCACAGAGAGAGGTGTTTTATTTTATATTTTAAAATAATGAGAACTTAAGAAAGTGAACAAGCAGTTTTTTTTTTATTTTTTTTAATAGAATTGAAGATATTTGATTTATGAAATAGGAGTTAAGAGAAGCGAAGAGTCACGTCAACCGAATTATTTTTGTTAAAATCAAAACAATTAATACGAACCGTCCAAAGACTAAAAGTATAGCAAATGAACAATTCCAATAACTAAAAAGCGGTATACGTGTATAGAGAACCTCAGAAAGCATACGACAGCTCTTCTGTTCTTAGCAAGAATTGCAAGATATTGGTTTATGAATAGGTGGTTAAGAGATGCGAAAGAGTCACGTTACTAATTTTTTTTTTTAAAAACTCAAAACAATTAATACGAACCAATCCAAAGAGTAAGAGTATAGAATATAAACCATTATTTGTGTTGGAGAGTGATTATTGCGACCTCATGCGTCAAAGTCAGGATATCAATCCTACAACAAAAGTTTATAGCAGGTTGGTTTTTATTTTATACCTTCAACTTGTACTGTATTTGATTTTTCTTAGGTTTTAATTTGACAACATTAAACCTTAAAATTCGAATCAGTTGCAATGTGGATCCCGTTCATTTATCCGGTCCAAACCGTTAGCATTGGTTGAACGAAATAGCAATGTACTACAACATTGACTACCTTGGTGTTTTTAAATTAATATAAATAAAAGATTTTTTTGCTTTATTGAAATGTTTACCTTTTAACCAAAAAATCTTATACTTTTTCAGTGATGAGAGGAGTCTAAAAATAAAAAATATATTATCTAATTTGGAAAAAAGTTAATAAAGACGGAGAGGAAAAAATATTTATCCCAAAAAAAAAAGGTATAAAAAATTATTTTTACTTTTTTTTGTTATGTGCATGATATGATATTTGTTGCATTATCTAACAAATGTGGACGGAGGAGTGACATAAGAAATTGTCTCGAAGTTAGGGTTAAATATTTCAAATTAAAATATGGAAAAAAAAAAGTGAAATCAGGTTAAAAAATTAAAGAGTATAAATTAAAAAATATCCAATTAAAAATGAAAAAAGAAAATGTTGGTGAAAATACACAACAAAAAAAAAATTTAAGCCAGAACCAAACCATGAGACGAGTATAAAAGTACGTGGTTCGGCAAATATGCCTACGATGCAGCAGAGAGATTAGTTTACTATAATGTACAAGAATCTATAAACACATCTTTCTCGGTATAAGATATCAACGTAGTCAGTATCAACGTAGTGGACTGAGGACACGGGTATCTCGGTTTCCTGTAAGGGATTCAAACTCTCTACAGTACGGCATCGCCTTATAACATCACGCTAGCAGAATCTATATTTTTGACTTGTCCACTTAAAAAACAACAACCCTACTTACTACGATTGAACCAACCCTACAAAAATAGGGTGAACCCAGACACTCCACCAAATACATAACAACCCTTAGGGGCAGTTTGGTGGTGGATAAGTGGGGGATAACTTTTCTCCCCGGATAATGGTTTCCCACATCGTTGGCTGGCGGATAAGTTATGCCCCGGATAATTTTTCCCCCGCAGGTGGATAAAGGCGGATAAATTTGGGTGGCCTAGACCCTAACTAAAAGTTATCGGGGGGATAAGGGGGGAGGATAAGAAACAAAATATATCAAGAGAAACAAAATGTATCTTTTAGGTATAATATATATATATGAAACAAATATATTTTTTTAATATATAAATATTTTATATTTTGTTTTCGTATATATTTCTTCATTATCCCCACACCTTTCCCCCATTCTAAAAAGTATCAGAACAAAAGTAAAAGTTATCCCCCTCCAAAAGTTAGCCCTCTCTAAAATTTATTCCCCTTTAAAACTTATCCCCCTCCAAATCCGCCAGCCACGGGCCGTTACATCATTACAGTGTCCCTGGAATTCTCACCTTCATAAAAATACAGAATTTAGAAATATAGCTAAGAATAAAAGTAGGAGAAGTATTATATTTTACTTGATCCAACTCTATACAAATATAATGAAATAATTAAACAACAATAATGAGATATATAAATAAAATAATCTCATGGAAAGATCTCATCCTCGTAACATTCACATTTATCCATAAGGCCATGTTGTTTGGTGGGATTAGGCCGGACTAGACAACGAGTCAAGTCCAGTCCGGGCGTGTTTGCAAAAAATGGACTACGGATATTAGTTGGACCGGACTAAAGTCCAGTATTGTGGGGAGTGTGCTGTCCGGAGGTGGGGGTGGCGGGACAATTGTCCCGGACTAAACTTAAGTCGGAATAATATGTAAAATACTAATTTACCCTTACACATTTGACTAATTTCCCCCTCTATCTCTCCTCCCATCTCCTTTCGGTTTTTTTATTATTAGTATTTTTTATTTTTTTTAAATATTTTTATTATTTTTTAGTAAATTAATTTTGTATCCATTTTTTGGGATAAACAAGTGTTTGTTTTTTAAAATAACCTTTTTTAAAAAAATATTTTTAAAACATATTTAATTGAAAAAAATATTAAACAAATAATTTTAAACAATATATATTTTTTGAGAATAATTTTTAAAAAATATAACAATTTTTTTTATAAAAAATAAGTTATTTTTTCTTATAAAAAATGTTAAATTGTTTTAAAATATAATTTTATAAATTATTCTTCAAAATTAACTAAAAAAATGACATTTTAAAAAAATATATTTCAGGGAAAACGAGTTAATTTTTAAAAAAAGAAAACTTGTTATCCAAAAATAAATTGAAGGGTATGTTGTCATTTCTTCATTGTCCCGTCCGATTGCTTAGCAAACGCACTGGGACAAGACTGACCACCACGTATCCAGAGTTTTTCCGGAGCCAACAACACCGGTACATGATTATCCGGGGTCAAGTAGTCCGACAACGAGTCCCAGTCCGGTCAGTCTGGATGGCTATTAGTAGGAGAATTCTGTCAGTCCGGCCAACAAGACGAGGCATAGTGGTTGGTCATAATTCCTTCCAATCCAAAACATCAAGAGACATTAACTCTCTACACCTCCTCCACACTGTACAATAATAAAAATAAATATGACTTGACCATGATAATAATACATGTGTAAAAATAAAAATAAATATTAAATATTAAAAATATTATAATATTCCAGCAAAAACAGATAGACTATGACGCTTGAATTTGAAAGGAATATGGTTCTTCCAATGTGGCCGAGCCGTGAGCTACGCATATTTATTTTTTTGACTTAAGATTCATTGACAAAGTACGGGGACATTATATATATTTGTCATTTTTTTGTTTGTCATTTTTTTCAAGTCAAAGACAATATAGGAGATAAAAATGGAATGGAAATATATTATCAAATTGTATTCTTTTCAAATCTAAATCTTTTATGTTTATATATTAAATAAATGGTAGGAATCATTGGATATTCAAGTGAAATGCAAACTATGAGGAGTGCAATAGGTTTGCTATTAATTAATGAGCAAATAATTATTAATGAACTAATTAATGCTATATTGCACTTAATAATATAAAGTAAGCAATTTATGAGATTAAGAGGAAAGAGAGTGCAAAACGAATTATAATGATTTGGTAAATCTTTGCTACGTTCACGTTTCCATAATCCTCATTGCGGATTCCATTATCTTCACAAACTTTCAGTGCTTGAAACCATTACAAATCATAGATATTCCTCTAGTTTTCAAGAGAGGTCTCCTCTTGGTTAACAATAATCACCAAAGAGTGATTCTTTCAACTGAACAAATGTAGCAAGAATGCTCATACACACAGTGAATGATAATTACAATCAAGAATTCTAGAGTATTTTTCTCTTTTGATTATATATCTAACTCAAATGATTGATCAAAATGTGTGAGATTTGAATGCCAAAAGTTGGCGCATTTAATACACTGTAATGTATGAACGCTTCAAGGGTGCATTAAAGCCATTTAAAATATAATTATTTCAGAATTTTAATGCCTGAACTAGCCGTTTTGATTTAATCTTAATCGTTGAATTTTGATTTGGACGCTCAGAATCAAAAGTTCAAATTTCGATCGACCAACCTTCGATTGACTAAATTGTAACTTCAGTTGACACTTAGGTCGACCGAATATTAACTTTGGCTGTGAATGCTTTAGTTCTAGAGAGCTCATTTTATTCCAAGGAAAGCTCAAAACTTTGTTCAAGGGTTTCCACAACTTCGGTCGACCGAACTTTACTTTTGGTCATAGATGCTTCAGTTCTAGAAAGCTCTTTTTTTTTATAAGAGGCTCGAACTGCGGTGAGGTTTCTAACTTCAATCAACCGAAGTCATTTCGATCGAAGATACTTTAGCTCCCTCGAGGACCTTAAAACTTTCGAGTGGGGTATCTCAAACTTCGAGTGCCCGAACTGGCGATTTGAAACTGTGACAAGTAAACGTAGTTGCAACAGTTCCACTGTTTTCTTGGAAAGCCAAAACATCACTGTAAAAATGTGTTTGACAGATGTGAAAAAATCTAGCCGTGGTATACGGATAAACCAGGATCTAAAAGTTATAAATATTAATTCAAGATATCACGACTAGGAGAATAATGAATAATCCGAACATAAAAAGATGCAAATCACTCAACCAAGAGAACACAAGACATTTTTATCTTGTGAAAACCCTTGAAGGGAGGAAAAAAACCAGTTCTCCACTCTCCGGACAAAATCATGCACTATAACCCGAGGTTCAGACGGTTATACAAGACATACACCAAAACCTATCAACTCCATGATTATAATGATTGTGTAAATCTAGTCGTATTCACGATGCACCGGCTCCGTGCTTGATCACCGTTCAGATTTACATTAGAACGGATTTCACACCTTGAACTCCTCAAGATTTCGGGTTCATCGTTTCTTCCAAATCCCATTTAGAACCGATTCAACCTTGAATGAAATCCTTCCAGATTTCGATTCTTCAATATGGTGTGAAATCTTTGAAGATTCATTCTGAGGTCTTCGGAAGGTATAGAGAACACTTAGTTTGAGTAGTTATAATTGGATAACGGCGGCTCTCCTTGAGGTCTTGGGAAGTGTTTTTGGGGCTTATAATGTAAAAATCCTAAAAATGTAATTTTCACGTTTTGCAGCGTCTGGTAGTTCGCTCCCGCGAAGGTACCAGCGAGAGTCTCTCGAGAGAACTGGTCGCTCCAGCGAGGATCCCACGAGGAACCTACGACAATTTGCCAAACTCTCAGCAACTTCGTATTTTGCGTTCATAACTTTTTAATAGATATCCGGATTGGCTATTTTAATGCGTTGGAAAGGAGACTTCAAATCTACATTTGTGTCGTAATAAGAAATGGGTTAATCGATCTCTAAGATGATACAAAATCAAACTTGAAATTGCAAGGTGAAAACTTTCTGATATAAAGTCTCTCTTAGAACGAGCGTGCAGAAATATGCTTGCAAACCTTCTGAATGCTTCCAAATTCTTGAAAACATTTTCAAATACTTGTGCTTGATACTCAACTCCCCAAAATATATTAAAGACAGTGCAGGAAATTTCGCCAATTACAAATGTTACATCTCCCCTTGGCAATTGCGTGACCTAACAACCCTATACTAGTGACTTACATTACAGAGAATAAAAAATGTATAATTATGAATTCCCCCAATCACCAAGTATCACATCATTCATTGCACATACGGATAAGAAAACAAAAAAACCGATCAAGTGCAAGAAAGATATAAAAAATAATAGATAACCAAGCTACTTCCCCTTTTTAGAACAAATTGACAAAAAAACGGCACGGGATTTAACTTATGAGTATAAGGTCTCCCCTTATGTATTCTCTTCTAAAAAAATTATAAGCACATTAAATTTCTTCCCCCTCAACATCTTAACCTCAGTAACTTCTTATCGAAAACACAAATTATAACCCATGGTCTCATGATGAAACGTAATGTGAAAAAAATTAACATTCATCATGCTCAAAGATCACACACCATGAGAACAATCATCATAAAGTGAATCTAGGAAAGCATATCATGACAATGTAGATGAAATGTAAGTACTCTAATGAGATCAACGGAATATAGACCCTATAAAACAGATCCAGGCTGGTTCATAATGGAGATCTCCTCGATCATTGAACAGTAGTTAAGTACTAGAAGTCAAACCTCTCATGCTATTCAAATTATTTTTTTTTAATAATTTTTCACCATTTAACTTTTAATATTCCAACACATATCTCTCCAATTTTCAAAATAGAGCATTAAATAACCATGTTGAGGAGGCTGGTGGGATTTTCACACATGTGCGCAGGTAGCCATCTCCTTTTGTCACTAACACAGGTAGCTTCTCTCATAATCACAGGTAGCATTGTCATCCAATATAAATATTTTTTTTCAAGAGAGGGATAAATGTCCACGGTCATTCTAGCTTTCATTTACACGAGAGATCATCCGTTATTAAAGTTGCAAAACGATCATAAAAGGACTCTATCTTCTAAGCGATATCAGGAGGACTGTATCTTTTTGAACTGAATCAGAGTATGCTAATGATCACTTAAAAATTATTGACTCTACATTGAGAATGGCAATCAATTGAAACAAAATAAGAGTCAATCTTAAACAAGCCATTTCATAAGTAATACATGGAAAATATTTTAAATCAATGATAGCACAGTAGTAAATTACCGACAAAAACAAATTCTTTTTTTAAAAAAAAATAACAAAAATCTTTTGGCATTTTTTTAATAATAAATTCAAACAAAATAAAAAATATATATACAAAACATGATTCACAGCCCTAGGAGAATAAAATAAGCATGAAACACAATATATCCTAGGCCTATGTCACCAATCGCCTTACTCAAACAAGGCTTTCCTCTACAATATATTAGAGTTCTCACAGATTAATAAGATTTTCTCACCCACATAACAGTTACCTTAGGTTTGCCAATAAAGTCATGAGGGTGAGTGTAATCTTAGGTCGATTATAAGCATGAAAACTAGAGACCCTATTAAGTTTATAACAATATGGCCTAATGTGACAAACACAAAACAATGATGATAAATAGGGTTAAATTTTGGAATTGAAATAACCTTAGGGATGTTGGCTTCACTTGAGAGGTAATAAATTTAAGCATGCACATGCGTTAAGTCTCCAATCTAGGACAATGAGGTCGAATATGGACCCTTAAAACCACATTGATGAATTAGGAAAACCTTAGGAGGCATGATCTCACTATTTTGCATGGAAGACGTACCTTGAGTTGTAGATAGGCTTACTGCTAGTGGGAAGATGGCGTTGTCTTCCTTTGTATCCAATTCCTGTCATGTCAAAGAGGTCTTTGTGCGTTCCAAATCTCATCAATTTTTGTGAGCCCGCATCAAATTCTGAAGGCCAGGTGAACATAGCAAGTTCAGTTTTTGCCTTTTGCACTTTATCTTACAGTGCCTTTTTAAAAACCCTCTCTATCCAAATGCCTGTTTATCGAGAATCTCACTTTGTCATCAGTCAAGGTGGTTCGGAATTTTTCAATGACTGATTTCTACTTGAGTATTTCATTCCACCTTTTAAGAATCAACCTCTTCTCAAACCTTCTTTCAATCTCTTAATCAATTTCAACAGTTGAATGGCAGTGTTGGGTATGATACATTGTATAGTTTGATATAGGCTTTGTTGCAACTCACTTTTATATCTCATCATCAAGATTCTTCCTTTACAAAAACTCAATTACACCATCGGATTCATCTGATTTTTCAGTGTTGAAGCCTTTGAGTGATTTGTTTTGTTTGTCTGAATAGCAGAGGTTATGACAAACAGTGTTAATTTTCAATTCATTCCCACTGTATGTTCCTCTTCCTTCTCAGAGTCACTCCAGGTCACAGTCAAAACCTTAATCACTTGGTTTTCTTGGTTAGTACAATCCGTAGCAAATTATGCCCAAAAGCCATGACATTCAAAAACATTATTGTTGACCTACTATCAGTGACTTCCTTATAAATTTTGTCGTGCCAAAAGATTTTCTTTTATTTTATCAATAGAAGAATATTAAGCTTTCTTTTCTTTTTAAAAAGTTTCTTAAATTTTTTTATTAAAACTAGCTATATTTCGGGACTTATTTCAATATCGCTATCATAAGTTTCCATTCATATCTTCATTAATAGAATTCAAAGCAAATACTTTCGGTCTTTTAGGTTTACAAAAAATTAGCTCAAAAGTTTGTAAGGAACCCACACTAAATCTTCTACTTTATGGGAGTAAACATCCCTACTTCTTCTATGCTGGAACCTAGGCTTGAAATCTATCCGGTAAAGATTTCAAAAAAATCGAAACCAAGTTTAGATAGAGAAATTTGTTCACCTAGGTTGAAACTTGAGTTGACGATGTCACTAAATTTAAAATCGAATTGATCAAACTGTCATCGTCTTCACATTTGTCTCAAGATTTCAAAAGCAGTAGTCAATCGCAGAAACTTTGGGCATTTACAGTTGTGGGGTACCTTCATGAGTAATCTGCAAAAAATAATCCCATAACTCTTTAGCGATTTCAGAGTTGAGATTCGTCGAAACTTCTTCAGCTTATGAACACTGTTATAGATGGGCATTCATTGGGACTTTACGATTCTATCTACAACTATAAAATTAGTTTATACCACAACGGGTTGGTTTTAAAGTCGTTACAGTTTCAGTGTGGGTTACCTGCTGGATGGGTAGAGTTCCAGCATAACTACACAAGCCAAACACAGTCATCGATGAATTAAGAAAAGCTATATCTTTGCTTTCCCAATAGGAATAGTGGTTCCATCAAGAATGAAGGTCTAACTGTAGAACACCTTCTCTAGGAAATTCCTAGATTTAGGCTCTAGTTAGGATCACACTTTTAAAAAATCAAGTTTTTGAGGTACTGCTTGATACCATTGAAAAAAAACCTAGCCCGTGGTCTAGGATAAACTAGGATCTAAAGTTATAATATTTAATCAAGCGATCACGATATGAGCAATATTGAAACTAATCCAAAACATAAAAAGATTTGCAAAATAATCACCCCAGAAGAAAATAAGAATTTTACCGGGGAAACCCTGAATGGGAGAGAAGAAAAAACCACGTATCCACTTCCGGACAAAGATCGTGCATATAACCGAGGTTCAGACGGTTACAAGACTCTTACAACCACAAACTATCAAAATCCATGATCTAATGATTGTGTAGATCTAGCTCGTATCACGCTTACGTCTCTGTTTGATCACCGTTAGATCACTTAGAACGGATTAACACTGAAACTCTTCAAGGATTTGATTCGTCAATATGATTGATTGAAAGATCTTGTTAAAGATTCGTGTTCTGAGCTCTTGGAAGGTATGAGAACACTTTCTTTGAGATAAATGATAACGGCGCTCTCCTTAGTCTTGGAAAGTAATTCGAGGCCTTTTATAATGTAGAAAACTCTAAAAAAAACGTAATTTCGACGTTGCAGCGTCTGGTAGTTCGCTCCAGTGAAAGTACCAGCGAAGAGTGCTCTCGGAGAGACTGTCGCTCTGCGAGAATCCCGCGAGGAACTTGTGCAATTTGCAAGCTCTCAGAAACTTCGATTTTGGGCTATAACTTTTTACTTCGATATTCCGAGTATTGGGAGCTAATTTTGATGTGTGGAAAGAAAAAACTTTAAGGATCTACCAATGTTGTGTCTAATAAGAATGGATGATCGATCTCTACGATGGTCATTAAGCTTGAAATTATAGGTAAAAAAATTTTGAATATACAAGTTCTCTCTTAGCAAGACTTGCATAATTATGCTTGAAAACTTTGCGAATACTCCAAAATGAATTGAATAATTAAACATTTTTTTTAAAACTTGTTGCTTGATAATCAACTTCCCAAATATATTAAAGATAACATGTCACGAAATTTCGCCAATTACACAACCTTACAAGATGTTTTGACTATTTTATAAGTTTCATTAGCATTATATCATCGATTATAACTTGTAGAAATTTACGAATTGTATTTTGAATATGTATCGACTCTTCTAGGTTTGAATGTATTGTTCTTTAAAGTATGAGCAAGTCGTGTATTTTAAATCAACTCTCAAATGAGTTTTCAAAGTATAATGAGTGTAGTTTCCAAAACAAACTTGCATTAGTTGTTTTGAGTTAAACGATGATTGTGTACTTTGTAAATGGTGAGGTAGTTATGCTTCAAATTTATTTTTATATTATTAAAGATGTCTTAACACAAATTATTCTATATTATCAAAATCAATTAAAATTTATGTACCATGAAAACTACAGTTACATGTTTTTAAATCCAATTAAAAGATAAATAAGTAGAACAAAAATCAGGAATTAATTGGCATGATAAGGTATGTATGTATGGGGTTGACCCACATGGAGACAAAAATGTGTCACTTCTAGGGATTTTTTTCTTTGTTCTTTCTCAGGTTCTCAGTGAAAATGATGATTTTGTGATGTTTGGGGCGTTTCCAAAACAAAGTATGTGATAAATTTGAAAATGACTCTGATTTTTACCAAAGACACCTATTTTCCATTTGTTTATAATAACAAGGGGGACTTGTTCTTATTGCCTTTCAATATAATTTGAACAGTGAATGGTCTAGTCATCATCCAAAATGCTGAGTATTATTATTGGAGATGCAAAGAAATGTTGTTTTGGATTGAATAAATGGGTTAGCCTAGTTTTAGATCATATCATGTATGTTAGGGAGATTGCAGTGTTTGGATTGTTATTGGAGTATAATTTTAAAAAATGTATTGAGTTGATTTATTTCTGACACTCGTTTTTTAACCAATTTCATTAACAAAATATAAGTTACAATGTATAATCTCAATCTAACCGAATTCACGCGCCTTAGGTATTGAATCCTCAAACTTGTGGGTGTTCTCCTTGTGCCGACCGAATCCACAATATACGCTTCAATGGATGATTGAGTGTTGAATTCTTAACACCTCCAGAATCCTTCACAAATTAAACTTGGATCCACCCACCTTTAAGTACGTCCTTTGAACTTCAAACTTCGATATGATGAATATATGATAAAAAAAAACTTGAAAGAGAATATGAAACTCAATGATTTCTCTAAAAACTTTTAAAGTGCACGAAAAGCATAAATAAACAATATTGCCAGCTCTCGCATCAATTAGAATTGTCTCCCTCTTGTACTTATAGCGCAAAACTCCTAAGAAATACTTGAAACCCAATTTACCACTTTTTAAAAAATCCAAAAATATTCCAAAATTGCTTTGTCCACCAATCGGCACCTTTGATAAGTATGTGACAAAAACCGCTTAACATAAAAAATTATACCCTCTTTTCTTTTAATCATCGACCCCCCAATGTCGTTTGGAAGGATTGATGTCCTAGAATATTGCAACTGCAACAACCACACAGAAGAAATATCAAGAATGATAAGCAAATGTAGTATAGAAATACTAAAAGCTAAAATAAGCACATTGCAAGTAAACATGACATAATGAACCTTAATCTCTCACCCTTATTAAACAGTATCTCTCTCCCCCTTTTGTCACGAATCGGTAAAGATATTATTAGCTAGAAAGAAAAAACTAATGAGGAGGAGTTAAATAGGTTGTGCGGATTAATGATTAATTAAAAATTTATATAAAAGATAGATTAATTATGCAACTCTAATCTAAGTTAAGTATATAAGCTAAAAAAAAAAACATTAAAGAGAAGAGAGTGCAAACATTATAGTAGTTCGCACGAATCTTTGTCTACGTCCATTATCCAAGTTTACTCATTGATGTCACTATCTTCACGCTTGCGAGTGGTTGATAAGTTACAATTCATTAAAACACTTCTGATTTCAAGAGAATAATCTCTTGAAAAATTTTACAATCACTCACACGATCCTCCACAAGAAGTAATTGTTGTAGTAAAACTTAAACCATCAACTCTAGTGAAAGATGGAATAAAAATAATTTTTTTTTTAGAGTGATCTTAATCTCTTTGATATTGACAAATCAAACTAAAATAAATGATAAACGGGATTAAAGTATTAATACAAGTGTAGATGCCTTGTAGACACTTCAATATTTTGATAACAAACCCAGGATTGATTTATGGCCTACAATTGATAAAGTCGTGTGCATTAAATGTTTGATCTAGCCGTTTGATGAATCTCAGCCGTTTGGATCTTGGATTGTGAAAGTGCAGGATTCAAGTTTTCAAACTTCAGTTGATATTTCAGTCGATCAACTCCAACTTTGGTCGAGGGTGT
>CM018909.1:10401444-10403944 GCA_009663005.1 Actinidia chinensis | reverse complement strand
AGTTTTGTGGCACTGCATTCACCGTACGGAGGGGATCCTTGATTATGTTCATTCCGATGTTTTGTGTCCTTCTAAAATGCATCTTTGGGAGGTTCACGCTATTTTTGTGACCTTCGTCGATGATTTTTCCAAAAGAGTTTGGGTATACACGAGCGGCACAAGGAGGAAAGTCCTTAAGTTGTTCTTGAGATGGATAAGATGATTGAAACCCAGACTGGTAGAAAGATCAAGAATCTCGATCTGACAATGTGTGGGAGATACAGGTCAGATCATTTCTTCGATATTTGTTCCGACGAATGGATTGTCAGACACTTTACTATTAGGGGCCGCCGGCAAAAGACTAGAGTTGCGGAAAGGAGGAATCGCACGCTTAGTATGATAAGTTCGGTGTAGGAGATGCAATGCTGATTTGAAGCAAAGCATTTTGGGCAGAAGCAATAACTTATGCCGTACACCTCATCAATAGACTTCTTTCCTCCCGCGCTATTGAAGGAAAAAAAAACTCCTATGGAGGTATGGTCAGGAAAATTCTACTGATTATAATAGTCTTCCATTTTGGATTCCTGCATACTTTCATGTAAAGGAAGAAAAAGTTGGAATCCTAGCCAAGAAAGCTATCTTTGTAGCTTTACCACTGGGGTAAAAGGATCAGACTAGGTGTCCCGAAATAAAGATTGTTAACAGTCGAGATGTACATTCGATGAGTCTGTGATACTGAAGATTCTGGAAAGAGAATCTGAGTCCGACTCCACGCCAACAGTGGAGCTTGTGATTCTGTATTTTCCCGACTAAAACTGTTCCGACAGTTTGATATTCCTGACTAGAATCTATGATATCGACAACTACACTAGATCTGAAAGAGGCTCAATCTTCACAACCAGGAGAATCCATCGCGACGAGTCGCCTATAAAACAACGAGATGATTCGTAGACCGCTCGATATACTGTATTGTGGCTATGCACTTCCAGTGATGAGGGGGAGTCTCGTGTACTTATAAAGATGCCGTACAGGGTACTTGAAAACCATAAAGGAGAATGCCAGGCCATGGATGAAGAAATGAATCGCTTCCAAGAATCCAGATTTGGGCAGTTGGTACAGCTGCCCAAAGAAAAGAAAGCGATCGTTGTCAAGTGGATATATGGCAGAAGAAGATACTCAGGGAGTCAGATTCAAAACTAGATTGGTGGCTAAAGGCTACGCACAGAAGGAAGGAATAGACTACAACGAGGTATTTTCTCCTGTTGTAAAGCAGTCGTCTATTCGATTTTTGCCAGCTTTGGTTGCCTCAATTGGATCTTGAGTTAGCTCCACCTCGATGTCAAAACTCGCTTTTCTACATGGAGATTTGGAAGAGAGATTTACAGTCACAGCAGACGGGTTCAAAGAAATATCTGGCAAAGAACATTTGGCATGTCGGTTAAAGAAATCTTTTGTATGCTTTAAACAGTCTCCAAAACATTGATCTAGAAGTTTGATTTGTTCATGGATGAGCATGGATATACACGGATTCAGTTTGATCATTGCGTATATTTTCGCAAATTCCGTGACGGTTCCTGATATATTTGCTCCTTATATGTGGATGATTAAGTTTGATCGCATCTAAGAGCAGGTGGAGATTGACCGATTAAAAATTCAACTCAATTGGAAATTTGAAATGAAGGATCTCGCGAAAGCCAAGAAAATTTGGGTATGGAAGATTAAGAGGGGCGGTGAAGGTACATTTTGGTTGACTCAGACTCAGATCTGAAAAAGGTTTTTACATAGATTTGGAATTGATAATTCAACAAACCTATTTGTACACCGTTTGCCTCTCCACTTCAGATTAAGTGCTTCTATTCTCCTCGTACGAGTGAATGAGCTTTCGCATATGGCAAATGTTCATTATGCTAATGATGTTGGTGCTTAATGTATGCAATGTTTGCACAAGGCCAGATATTTCACATCTGTTAGCATGGTTACAGTATATGCACACCCAGGAACAAGTTCACTGGCAGGCCGTGAAATGGATTCTTACGAATATATTCACGGTACAGTCGATGTTGTTTGGAAATTTCAGAGGGACGACAAGTCAAGTCGTATTCAGTTGGTTATGTTGATTCTGATTATGCTGGTGATTCTTGACAAACGACGATCGACGACTGGATATTTTTTTAGCTATGGCTGGTGGCCCTGGTTGTTAGCGTCTACTCTTCAGTCTACAATTGTTTTGTCTACTATAGGCCTATATATGGCAGTTGACGAAAGCCTTTCAAAGAAGCTATTTGGCTTCATGATTTGATAAATTGGGAATTGATCAAGCAGTTGATATCTACTGCGAATTCAATTGCAATTTGGTTTGGTAAGAACCAAGTTGCATCATTCCCGCACCAAGCAGATTGATGTTAGGTTTCATTTTATCCGAGAAATTCTTAAGGAATGAGATTAACTGATTGAAAGTTAGCACCAAAGACAACCTGCTTTGAAAATATGTTGACGAAGGTCCGTATCTGGAATCAAGTTT
>CM018909.1:10353944-10356444 GCA_009663005.1 Actinidia chinensis | reverse complement strand
ACGATGCCTTCAGCTGGACCAGATATGGAATCACATTCGGGTAATAAATTGATATATAATTGGACTAGATCAGAAACAACGGGCTTCAGGATAACTAGTTGATGATGGAGTGAACAAAGTCGGACAACTCAGGAGGTCACCGACGGCGTAATATATAAAGCAAAGTCAAATGGCGGCGAGGTCGACGGCGGCATTGTAAGCAAAGTCATACAGTAACGTCGTCATCGTAGATATCAAATCTGAGAGAGAGAGAGAGATTTGATAGTGATGGTGGCAAGGTGGCCGCAATGGCGACGGCGATGGCCATGTGACTGTGGCGGCGATGGCAGTGTGGTTGTAGTAGAGGAGGCGAATGTAGAGAAAAGTAGTTCAGATATATTTTGACTTTTTTTTTTTTGATGTTTTATAGTCTAAGTTATGACTGGGGTAATATTATTCAATAATACAATTTTCATATAGACCCTAATTTAATGGACTTTATCCCAAATATTTTTTAATTTAATTGACTTTGCAATTTCGTAAAATACTTAATGGACTAATTATTGATTCGAGTCCAATACCCATCCTCCAGCCCAATTTTTCGTTCTTTATAATCAATAAAATTAAACAGAGGAAGGGGAAAAGAAAGAATAAACTGAAAAGAATATAGTGTTTGGATTAAGAATTTAGTGGAACAAAAAGAAAGAAAAAAAAAGTTATTGAAAATTTATTTTTTTTCTTTTTCTACTACAAATCTCTTAAATCTTTAATCCAAATACAATCTAAGAGTCCGTTTAGCTGTGTGATTTGGTGAGGAATGGTGACAAATAATATTCTATGCTTGGATTATATATTATGTGAGAAATGACGAGAAATAGAACTCTTTACTAATTCATTTTTGTTTCTCATCAAAGAGTGGTGAAATTTGGTTAGATACAAAGCTAATTGGTTACATATGTTGCACACTACTAATAATGTCACCTAAAATTCAAATTAATGAAATAGAATATGAAATGTCCTATCTCGATCTGTTTTGCTTCTTATTCAAAAGATGAGAAATTAAGCACAATAACTTCTTATCATTTCTCTCTCATACAAGCAAGGGCGCTACAATCATTTTTTTATTTCTCATCTTAGACGTCAAATTAGTGGCGGATGTAGAAATTTTATTTAGAGATGCCATAATAAAAGGATAAATATAAGAAAAATTTGGAAGAGTCATATAATATGTACATTATTTTTTTTGGACTCAAATATTTGGAGAGGCCATGACTCCTATCCCTCATGTCCGTCCCTACGTCAAACCGAGTATAAAGTGTCGTCGTAGTTTCTTTCCTCTTCTGTTTTTTCTTTTCGTGTTAACGAGGAGGGTATCCAAGACTTTATAACGACTAATCTTCTAAGTAATTACATGTATAAGCCGCGGATGTAACCTCTGGATGAGAAATGAAATTTTATCATTAGAATGCTGAAATATTCCACCCAAAAGTACTCGTGTCATTTGGTGGGTTCCCCCCATTTATCATGATTTGATTGATATGAATTAATTATTTACGTTGCTTATTTATCAAAATTTATTGAGAAGATTCATTGATTTGGTGTGATTTGGTGATTGTGAGATTTTAAAATAACGTCTACAAAAGGTTGGTTTGAATTAGTTCATTTTAAAATCAAAAGATTCTGAATTGTTTAGTTTAAAATGAAACGATTTCATTTGCTCAATCTCTCAATCATAGGGCGCCTAAATAAGTTCTCGGGACACCCGACTCTCTTTAATCAATTTTAATATTTTTTATAATTTATTATAGTAAAGTTTATTAGATTTTTGATACCGATAATCTTTTTGAGATTTTTCAGGTAATAAAATTTTAACCCGAGTAAATTTTTTAAAGAAGATAAACAAAAAAATTGGACATGTCAAAATTTGGGACACATGTCATAAAGTAATATTGTTTCTTTGCTACCTAACACCCGGCGTAGTCATTACTTTGGATTATGCCACCTAGCACCAAGGCTTAGACACATGGCCAATGTGAGACCAACCTCATTAGTCACCATCATTCTTTTCTTTATTGTTTCTTACGTTTGCTTGCAAAAAGAGAAATTATGGGAGAGAGAGAGAGAGGAGAGAGCTGAGAGATTAGAGAGAGAAACAGAGCACTGCTTTCGGCCAAACAACCCACACACGCACATTATATATATATATATATTTGGAGATAGAATTATACGGTGTGGTCATCCATGATCACCAGGACATCGAATTGAAGGTGATATGATATTCGATCGAGATAAAATTTTAGTATCTTATTTACAATCAAGAGAGTACTAGATCTAGCGGTTCAAATATTAAACTAAGGTAAGCAGAGGTATACAATATACTAGCATGTGTGCTATTTATTGAAATTCATAGTAATTTTATTAAAATCATGATTTGTATGATGTTCTTGTATAATGACTTGTTAGCATAAAGCCAATTTGTTTTTGATGATTATGGTAAACAATGTTTAATACACTATTTAAA
>CM018909.1:10296444-10306444 GCA_009663005.1 Actinidia chinensis | reverse complement strand
AAGCAAGGTGGGTGATTTGAAAAAATCTAAAATTACAAATTTCTTTTTGAAATGAATTCCGGGTTTACAAACCAAAATTTGAACAATCAAAAAATGAGCAGAGAGTTGGCGTATATTACCGCTCCGTTTGTTCAGGTGGAAAACTTTTCTCCGGAAAAATGCTTTCTGAGAAAATATTTCTATAAGATTTGCTGCTGTCTGGCGTTTGGTTGATAGTATCATTTTCTGGAAATCAATTTGTGTTGTTTGTTTGGCATGAAGATACAAACAATGAAAATACTAATAACAATAGCCGATACTAAACATTAATAACCGTTAACGTTACTTTGAATATTATAAAGAAATCCACACACAACAATTTATTTTGATAGACCACTTTGATTAACCTGGTTTCCATCCAAAAACTAATTAATGGGTCAGAGACAACTGTCCCCCATCCACACTCGATCAATCTACAAACGATTAAACCAAAATTCTTGAACATTGCAACTGTCAAATCAATCCCCCAAACTCATTAAGATCATAGGACATAAATCCTACAAAACTTCAAAGCAAGATTCAAGAATTCTTTCTTAAAAAGCCTCTAACCACAACCCGTCAAAGGCCTATCATTCTTTGCACATGAAAGGATAGCCATGCTAGCTTCTCTTTTCAAATAGACAATCTAAAGCGTTGAAGCATACCTCATCATAGCTTCTATCTTCTAGTTCTTCATAAAAGTTAGTTCACATCAAGTTGATCATCACTTCGCTTTTTGATTGCTGTTGCAACTTCTCCAATTTGCTCGGACACTTGTAATAGTTGTTTACTTTGCGTGAGTCCTTTCCTATGTGATCTAGCTTGAGATGAAATTTCACTTGAAGTGCAAAATTTGTTTCCCTTTTGATACTTCTTCAAAGTAGCACAAAATCAATAGAAATTAGAATTTGATTCGCAGTCTTCCATCATCTATATCAGTAAAAGGCTTCACAAAACTCCTGCTGTCATATCTTTCCAACCCACCAAAAGCCATCGTCATCATAGAGTTCAATTTCTTGTTCAAAAACTGTTCATATTCGGTGCGCCTATTTAAAAAAGAAAGAACATACAAACCTAAGTACCCAGGTATAAATAGAGAAAAAATGCATCATATTTATCTATGACAGTGAATCCTTTAACAATAATAAAAGGGTAGATAGACAACTTCTTACACAAAACTTATCATGGCACAAGATTGCAGAAGCATGAAAGTAAAATGACAAAAGCTATTTTTATCCTAATAGAAAAGTACTCAACAACTATACAACAATCTTTAGTGATTCCATTTTAGCTGAGCAAGAGTAGGGTTTGGCTCAAGGAATAAATGTTTAGCACTAGAGGACTGCTGATTCTGGTGATGATGGAAGAAGCATACTATGTGCTGTGAAAAACTCACCCTCATTGATGGAGTGCCGTTTAGTGAGTGAGTTTCTTTGCATATAAATTTCAAAGTCCAAATCTATTTGGTTCCCTTGCCAAAACTAATCCATAGTTTTTTTTGGGGGTGTCTTAATGGGAATCCAAGTGCGAAAAAATGGTGTGGCAAATGCATACAAGTCCCACAAACTCCACAAAATACAGGATTATACCATGGCAGAGTACTCTTTGCCAGGATATGTATTTCAAAACACACGGACCATATTGCCAGGTCACATTAGTTAATGTCACGACTAGCCTCTAGTTCTAGCAGCAAACTAGAGTTTCATTGAGTGGATTATTCAGGCATCCTAGAGGCAACTTCCCAAGTATGATGTTTATATTTCCAAAGAACTTGAATTGAGTAATAAATCACTCTTTAGGGATAAAGTCATGACGAATCTGACTAGCAAAAGTAGTTGACTCATCCATTGCTTAGGCTCAGTTCAACAGATGATAAGTTGTATAGGAAAAATAAATTATGAAATAATATGATTTTAAAAGAATTGGGGGAGGTAACAGAGGTGTCTCTATATTTGATGTGCCAAGCAGTCAAAGAAAAAAATAGGTTAGTTCTTGATAGATAATAAAACACACGTGAAGTCTAATTAGATAAAAAGAGTCTAGGTTTTGATGCTCAGGGAGGATTAGATTAATGGCTTCCAATTAAACTGCAAAAAAAATAAAGAAAGTGAAAAATGAGATTCTATTACCACGTATCAGACGTAAAGAAAGAAGCATAAACAGAATGTAAAAGAGAATATTAATGCCGTTCAACATGCGTGTCCCTCTCCCCACCTCTCTCTGTGTTCGCTAACAGTTCCATCCTATTACTTTACCCCGTCCCTTCCTACATCATCTTCTACGACAAGGTTGAAGTTGAACTTTTTTAGATCCAGGATTCAGGAGAGGATATTCATAGTATTATGCTCAAGGAAATTGTAGAGAGAGAGGCGGGGAGAGATCAGTTAAAATAAAAATAAAAAAAAACCATAACAAAAAGCCAAGAAACAGTAGTAAACAGCAAACAGCCGTGGGAACTTCCCCCAGTGAAGTTTATTTTACATTGATTGAACAATCAAAGAAATATATAAGCGAAACAATAGTAATTGAAAAAACATGATTAAATCGACAAAAGAAAGAAAACAAACAAAGAGTCTTACCAGAGAGATGAAGAGAGAATCTAGAGGGCCATTTAGAGGATTTTCACATTTTCACTTTGTTTTTTTTTTTTTGGTTGTGCACTAAACAAAGAAATAGAGCAGAATGAGAATCAAAAAGAAACAAAATATTAGTGCACATCAAGGGGAGATGAAGATTTTTAGATCCATGGATATCCAATGAATTCTTAAATTTTTTCGCTTTTTAAAAATTGAGAAATCATCCTGAAATTAAAGTGTAAATAGAAAAAAAGATGGACACAAGTTTCAGTCAACACATTAAAAAACAAAACAATAGAAACAACTCATGTAAAATTCTCACTCCGCTTGAGCTTTCTCAGGCAACAAAACAAGCAAACATATATAACTCAAAAACCCACGACTACTAAACCAAAATTTCAAAACACTCAACTGCGAAGGAGAAACACATTCAAAACCCATCAATTCGCAAACAACCCAAAGAGAAGAAAAAGTGAAACCATTTCAAAACCCATTCAATTTAAAATTCAAGAGTGTTCAAATGTCATTTTTCATTCAAAAACCCCAAAGAAGATGAAAATTAACAATTTAACAGGGACCCAACAAAATGCAAGAACATGGGTGTATATGTCATATATAAAGTCCCAAGAAGAATATAGCCAAGGGGGCTAATAACTAAACGGTATCTGAAGCAGGACACCATAAAAATGAAATCCTACGATTTAATCGATATCAAAAATGATAAATCGTAACAAGAATTGTAGAATGGGAGGGGGAAGTGTGGCTTCAGCCAGAATTCAAAAGAAGAATGTGGGAGGGGGAAGGTCGGCTTTCCCCCCAGAATCAAAGTTGGACGGAAAGAAAAAAACCATCGTCTTCTATTAATCATAATAATAATTGTTTCCACGTAACAAAAAAACTCCTTAATAGAATAAAAAATAATCCTATTGATAACTACTAAAATTAAAATAAGCCTCCTAAACATATTAAAACTCCTAATTAACTAAAATTCTATTGGATAACGACTAAAATTTAAAATAAGATTCCTAACCTAACTCTAAAACTCCTAATTAAATTAAAAGTCTAATTAAATTAAAATAATAAAAATAATAATTATAAAATGAAAAAAACAAGAATAATAAATAAATAAAATGCAATTTTATCCCACATCATTCTTTCCCACTGAGAAGAAACGCGACCTCGAGTTCGTCAGTTACTAATTCTTCACGCCAACGAATCAAGTAATTGAAATAGATGACCAATTTCGTTTGATTCTGAAAATGTAAACTCTTCAAAACCCGACAGCCAAATAATTGTCAATCTCAAATTAGAAGCAAAACGCAAAGAAAAAATTGCAACACAAATCAAATAAATTCTTTCCACTTCGAAACACTTTCAAGTGACAGGGGATTTTTTTCCTTGCAGTCATTTTCTCCTGTTTCGAATTCCTCAGCAACTCTTCGTATAAAGAGTATTAAAAAATAATAGTCCCTTGGAAGATTGCATATAAGAAGAATATACCTTGTGACGACGCCAAATGAGTCTGTATAATGATTGCAGCCTTGGTTTTTTTTTAAAACTGTGCATCCTTTTATTTTAATTTCTCGCATTTCATTTGAAAAATCTCAATTTTTCTCAAGAATTGAAATAATCTGATCTTACTCTTTTGTCTTTGCCTCTAATGTTTTTTTCTGCCTCCATCGAAGCTAGCTATCTTGATAGGAATGAGAAGGGTATTTATCACTCAAAAACTTTTATTCTCTCCGGTCCAATCAGTGATGGGTTTTCGTCGTGAGTTTCAGTGCTTTGCCAAAAGAATTGGTTAGGTCTGATTATTAACTTCAATTTAGCAAAAAAACCGAAACTTTTCTATCATAAGACAACTTGTGCCAATCAAAGAAGAAACTAGTTCATCTCATGAACCCAATCGATAAAGGCTTTTGGAGAGGGACTCCATAAGGTTAGGGCCTCATCAGGATATTGCATTGGACTTCTAAATTTTTACCACTCCCAACCCTAATCTGTCAGTCTGAAAAAATTTCAACTGATCTGAAATTTTCAGAAACCTTTAACAACTGATCGAAATTTTAAAATTTTTTACTCTGATCGAAATTTCTGCAACTTGTTTCACTATATGAAATTTTGATACTTTTATCGACATGATTGAAATTACGAAATTTTTCTCCATGAATATGATATTTTTGTAATTCCATAGAACAAAACGTAATTTCAAAAAATTTTAGGGACCAAATTAGAATTTTTCCAAAAATTAGGGACCAACTGTAATTCTCAAAATTCATGGACCAAATATGATTTTGGAAAGTTCAGGGACTAAACTATAAAGTTTAAAATTTCAAAGGCTAAAAGTGTGTTTACCATAGAATAAGGCCTTGGAAACAGTGGCCGCGGAGGGGAGCCGAACAAGAGAGCGAGGGGAGGACGGAGTGACCAAAGGGGCGCAAGACACCAAGAAAAGTGATATCCTACGAGGGAATCGCTATGCCAAAAATAGAGAAGCGGGACAGAAGGGAGAAGGGGAGGGGGAAGGTGGGCGGCCGCCAGAGAGGAAGCAAAAGAAGAATGGGCGGGGGGAGGAAGGGCGGCTTCACAGAAGCAAGGCGGGGAGAGGGAGAGAAGAAAAACCAGCGGCGGCGAGAAGCAGAGCAGAACGGGCGGGCCAGCGGAACAAAAATTAACGCAGGAAAGAGAGAAAAAACGAAGCCGAGGGGAGAAGACGAAAGGGAGAAAGAAGACGCCGAACAGAGGAAAAGCCGAAGAAAGAAAATGCGAGGGGAGAACGACGAAAAGGAAAAGAAGATTCCTAACCTACTAAAACTTCCTAATTAATAAAATTCTAATTAAATAAAATAAAAATAACTAATTATGAAAATTAAAAAATACAAGAATTAATAAATTAAATAAATACATTTTATCGCCCACAGTATCCCATGGAGATTATTTATCCAAATTTGGATTCAATCTCAAGCCCACATATTAATAAGGACCCAATTTGATTTGATTTCATCAAAACTTGGAGGGGATGTGACAATTGAAATCAACTAAGGACCAAAGGATACTCAATACATTAATCGTCCACAGGCCATACATAATCAAATAATTAGTGTTGATTGATTTCAAACCAAGTGTTGTCTACACCGTTTTAAAAATTTGCTTTTTTAATTCAGCATTCTCTGAACTGATTTCAAAGATAGTTTAATGAGCAGATCAATGCTGAAACATGTAATTTAACCTAATTACAGGAACTAGAATTCAGATATCACTATATCAGTAACGCTTTAAATAAATCTAGGGTTTTCAGCTATATATGCATATGAATGAAATTGAAAGGTCGAAGAGAACAAAAATCGAACCTTGATACGAACATAAGAGGATTTGTTGGGACAGATCTACCGAAACGAACCCCCTGCGACGAGCAAAAGCTGGAGAGAGTGAGACATTTGTGCGTCACATATGGCACAAAATCAAAGTCGTGAGAGAGAGGAGAGAGGGAGTGGAAGCACTACCTTGGTAGCGTTTGCACGTGTGTTAGGAGAGAGATGAACGACGAGCTCTTCTAGAAAAAATGATTTCAGACTAAAAGGGAAACAAAATTTCACCCTTAAAAAAAATGTGTTTGTGGTTATTTTAATTTTTTATTTTTTATGCTACCAAATAGCAAAAAATGTTGAAAATTCATTTTAGAAAAAATATTCCCGTTGAAACAAACGGAGTGTACAATGACGTCAAATAAAATTTGCATATCTATACATCATGTCAAAAGTTCACTTAGGGTTCATTTGATTAGGATTAAAACCATGATGGAAAGTGAATATGTTAGAAAGTGAAGTGAAGTGAAAATTTATTTTCTTGTATGCATTTGATTATGTTGTAAGTTTTGTAAGAAATTTGTAAGCGAATTTTTATAGTTATTAAATTGTCCTTGCCATACAATTTGAATTAAATTGGGAAAGTGGAAAAATCAGGGCAAATGGAAACTTAATAATACTAGTCCGGTTACATTCAGTTAGAATTTTTTTGTGTTTGTCATTACTAATTATTCACATGGAATCCCATATTTTTTTGTTTGTTTAATTTTTCAATGGGATTTCCTGTTGAGATTTGTCAACAATTTCTTATGGTTTCATGTTTTGAAGTATGGTAGGTGATATTAGTTGTCTGTCTAATTCCTCTGCAGGGTTTATTAATATTGGAATTCGATACTTCGGATGAGTCTTGCGCCAAAATCCATGTCTCCAGATGTGTCGACTTCAAAAGAAACAGCTGACGTTATGACAAAGGTCCTTCATTACCCTTATCTTTGTTGCCTACCATTGAAAACCAAATAAGAGGTCCTTTTTTTATTGCCTTAGCATATTATTTTTAAACATATATATTGCAGTTATCTGAATCTTTATGAAAACATGCTTTAAATAACCTGGAATACAATATTTTGTGTCTGAATTGTGACCCAGTGCCAGATATACACTAGTTTAGGTTGTCGTTAGTGGTTGTTCTGTAGTTTTTACTGTTATGTTGAAGAGTACGAGGCATCGGTCCTCGGCATTTGAATTAGCTGAGGGGTCTGGTTTAGAGAGTCAGCAATTAAATGAATTAGAGAGCGTCCTCTCCTTTCAATCATTTCATCGGTTTGTCTCTAGACATTGATGACATGTGATCAAGGTCTATAATACACTTTTGAAGCACCCGAGATCCATATACTGCAGATGGTCCTTTATAGTTGCAGTGTCTTGTTCTGAAAATTTGGAGCATTGGTATATATTCATTGGCTCGCACATGGACACATGCATACCTGTTGTATCACGATCTATGAAGCACAAACACCTCCAAATTAATCATTGTATCATGTCCATATTGTATCTGGACTGACACGCCTCGGACAGCCTCAACACATGTCGGACACGCCATGTGCCATGCTTATAATTTATATTTTTCTTATTCTGAACCAAATTGGAGGACAAATCATGGACGCGCGGCCTTCACCGGACAAGCCTTTGGATTCCTTCGCCTTTTTGATAATTTATTTTCATAGATAATCTATTTATTGTTAAATAATTATAATAGTCATTTGCAATAAAAGGCTGAACTCGGTGGTTTGTCCTAGCCGTTGAGCAGTTAAACCTTAAAAAGAGTAAGGGTTAGTTTTGGTGGGGATGAATTGGATTAGTAAAGTAACATATCAATTATAACAAAGGGAGAAAAGTTATGGAAATCCGTCTTTTCAAAGTAGTCACACATTTTTCTTAAACCAGGAAAACAAAATGGTTCATGTAATTGTACATTTTTTATGGCTTTATCGAAAGGAAAATTGGGGTGTGATAACAGGAGTTCATATTTCGTTGGTTTACTTTTTCTTGATCATCTAAGGAATGGGTCATTCTGTTTTAAAAATACACTGTGTGAAGATGTGAGGAAAAATTGTGAGTAACAAATTAAAAAAGGAGAAAGGAGAGAGCAGGAGATGTCAATTGAGAGATTGATATTAAGCAGATAAGCTTGGTTACTAAGATTAATAGTAAATAGATTGAAAAAAAGATAAGATGTTATGATGTTTCACTTGAGGAGATATAGTAATCAGGATAATTGGTACTAAGATATAGTAAAATAGTTAGAAACAAGATACGATGTAGGTGGTTTCACTGAGGATTGATATTAGTAAGCAGATATATTAATTGGTTTACTAGATAATAGTAAATAGATTAGAAAAAAAGATAAGATGGGTTCAACTTCAGACTTGTTACGCTTATTGAAAAATGAAAATTGTAGTTTATGATTATTTCATAGTTAAATCCATAGCTAACCAATATTCTAAGCAGGTGGTCTCAAAATGTTCTGAGGGGCACTGCATCTGTGACCATTGGGATGCTGATGGAACCTGTTTGCATCTATTTTGGAGGATGGATAACCCACTGTAGGACTTTGTGAGCTTCCCGATTACGTGCCAAGGTCTATTATGGCAACATTCTTAAGTGGAGTTATCAGAGGGGCTCTGGAAATGTAAGCTTGCCTTCTAGTGAAACTATTTCAAGATTTCCTATTCTAGTCTATGCTGCTCTTATGATAACAAAAGCTTCCGCTCTAGTGCGGCACGACTCACCAATATAGCAGGGTATAGGCGAGAGTATAGTAGGTAGGAATCAACCCCCTCCTCTTTGGGCGTCTGATTCCCCTTAACAAACCTAGGTTACGATTGCTGCAAAACCAATGGCACTGGCCATCGTGCTTGATTACATGTTTGACATGCTGTTTGCTGTTGATCTGGATGAGTGTTCCTGATTTAGTTTTTCTGCTTATTGAATCTTTTGAAGTTTCTATGTTTTTTTTTTAATGAAAATATACCTGGAAACACTGGTTTGTGCTAGGCTGGTAGCAAAAGGATTCCTATGTTACTTGGGCAATGACGTGCCCGTGAGGCGAAGCTGATTATCTCACACAGAATCGATTGGTCAACAGACACTTGAGAGAAAACAAGAGTTACAAACTCCTGTGTGAGTCTTGACTTGATATTGTTACATGAATTTCAATGGTATGGAAGGTGAACAGGGACATGGCATGAAAATAGGATTCATATCGTTTCTTTTTTTTTTTTTGATAAATAAGAATTTAAATAAAAGCGCAAAAAAAGGGGCACAACCATATGAACAAGGCAAACCAAATGACTCTATGAGCAAGCCAACCGATATGGCCAATACAAAGACTATTATGCCGTTATACTAACGGGAAACTCAATGACCCTAGAAAAACCTTACAAGTAAGAAGGAGATGAAGGAAAATCCCTCTCAACCACAAGAAGAGGAGAGAGAGGCAGAGGAGAGGGGAAAGAGGCCTAAAGAAAATGAGAGGGTTTTTAGTCCTCGACCGCTCTAAGGTTCCTTTCGCGCCATAGGACCAAATAAGGCTTAGAGGAACAACTCTCCAAGCTGACTGACGCCGTCTCTAAAGCTATTCTGATCCCAACACCGCAAGAGTCTTTGACTGACCAGGCCATAACCCACTACACCTCGAAAATGGAGGAAAACCAAGTACCATATCTCGCTAGCCATAGTCGCAGTGGATGAGGAGGTGATCAGTAGTTTTTGCATTTCTTTACACATATAACCCACTCTGTCACTACCATCTTTTCTTCTGAGGTTATCAATTGTCAAGATGGCCCCCATTTGGCAAAGACCCAACGAAGAAGAAGGAAAAGAAACACACTCTTGCTAGGCATTCTGCTGATTCAATCCCTTTCCAAGGAGGAGGAGCACCAATACCCGAAAGAGATGATAGACGGAGGAGGGGGAGGACCGTGGAAATTCCGTTGCCTTGACTTTTCCACCTCAACTTTATCCCTTTCTGTGACACGAGGGATGCACTTCTTGTAACATATTGAAGAAAATCTCAAAAGCTTCCAGATCCCAATCATGAGC
>CM018909.1:10238944-10243944 GCA_009663005.1 Actinidia chinensis | reverse complement strand
TTAATCCAAACAAAGCGATAGTTTTCTCAGTTGGAGAAGATGAGCCCTCCAAAGTGTGCACGAAAGGTACTCAATCTATAGGAGAGAAATCGCAAAATCTATATCCACATCATCCGTGGCGGAGGTAGAGCTTTGACTAAGAAGGGTACTATAAATTCAATGGTTGGATATGCCATATTCAAAGGAAAATTCTGACTTAAATATAAATATAGGTCCACAATTTCTGTCCTTACATTAAAAGATTTGATTTCTTATATTTCAAAGCTATTCCAAAATTGACGATCATAAATTTTTCTCCTCATACTTGGCCAAAATTGATATCTCTATATGGAAATAAAGTGAAAAAGTAACACTAATATTTTGGAGCATGGGTATTATTACCTTCTTCATGTGGAAAAGTGAAATATATTTAATAACCATGGGCTATAAAAGTTGAGGGGTGAATGTGTCATCTTGGGTACATGATGAATCCGCCCCACATTATATTTGGTTCAGTATACTCTATTTAAAGATCTTGATTAGATAAGTCTGCTCATAGATCGTTAATTATCAACTCTGATACAACTTTTTTTTTTTGGACGGCGAAGAAGAGAATTTCATTAAAAAGAGGGAAAGAGAGAAGAATACAGAGAAAGAAAGGAAACAGGATGATAAGAAATCAATCTTACAAAATGGAAACTACATCTAAGGAAGACATCTAAAATAGACAGCAAAGATTTAAATTCGTTTAGACAAAGCTCGGACCCCCCTCAACATAGCCTCCCTGGTAGGATATGAAACAAACATCTATAAAGCCTCCAACGCACCCAAGACCACTTAGATGCTGGGGAACTACTCATGAACTAAGACTTGACTCAACCTAAAAATAATGTCGTTCATGTTAAGTCCCTTCCCTCCTTGCTTTGACGATACCCAGAAGGCTACACGAGTAATGACAAAGCTCAGTGACCTCAAACCAGTTCACTGACTTTCTTCAAAAATTTTTTATTCCTGACATTCTAAATTGACCAAACACTGCCAAAGGGATTGGGAGCCCAGAGCACTCTGGCCCTAGATTTCCATATATCAACACTGCCACCACTGAAAAAGACTTACAATGGCTACTACTGGGGTTACCAGGATAAACCGCACACGTATAATAGCAATCATTCCCAACAATTTAAACCGGAGCACACAATGGAGTCAGCAAAATGATCAGAGTTTCAAGTTCCCCATTACAGAAAGAACACAGGGCTTCACTCTCATTTTTGTGTTAACCCCAGACTTAATTAATTACTTAGAGGTTTTTACTCTGCCCAGGTAGGACGCCAACCAAAACCTGCACACGGGAGGGGCTACATTTTCCCATAGGAGCTTGAAGGGTTTCATCAACAGCTGAATGAGAAGAAAAGGCATTTCATCAGATGGACTTCAACTAAAATTTTTCCTGAGGGGCAAACTTGCCAAATTAGTTGATCATGCCTATCCATATTTTATTTCACAGCCAGAAATAGCCATAGTTCATTCAGATCATCAAGAGTCTTCCACTTCTCTGACTAACATACAGAGGTCTTCTAAAGAGGAAAGCCCACCTCGGTGTTTCCTCAAACCTTTTTCTAAACATCACTCAAACTCAGACTTGTTTATTGTGATTCTATAACAGAGTAGAAAATTGGGACTGAAGAGGGAGATTGCCAGTCAGCTGTCTTCCCAGAATTTATAGTGCGGCCATCCCAACCCTTCAACTTGTTTGGCTTCTCTATATGAGGCTTTCGAACATTGCTTGGTTGGCCTTAGTGGACTGCATTAGTCTTTCTTTCTCCAGATGATTGATACTTTCTATTTAACTCCATCCTAGGGATCCAGTCTCTACCCTCCATGCTAATATTTGGCATTTAAGGACCTTTCTCCATAGAGAGATTTATCCATACCAAAAACCCCACCACCACTTCAAACAATAGATCCCATATGTTTAGAAGCTTTATATCCTGATCTCCAGGCCACCACGTTTGTTACTTTGATGCGTTAGAACATGCTACCAAATGATCGTTCTCTTTAGATCAGAACCTCCCCAAAGGAATCTTGATTGGATGGAACCCGATACAACTTGTTGAAGAGAATTCGTCGACTTTGATGCCACTTGTCATTGAGAACGAATTCACTTCAAGTATCTTATTAATAACTTTGTATATAAAAAAAAATAAAAAATAAGTCTTCAAAAATAATATAAATACCTAATTTTAATTTGTTAATTGAAATTTCATATTTTCTTTAGCGGGCCACGGGAGTAGACACCTCTTATTTTCCACTAACAAAACCATATAGTAGTAGATACTACAAGGTATGAATCACCATTATCCTTCCTATTCACTCCTATTTTTCTATGAGCCAGCAAAAAAGAATGAAACAAAATGAAGATGGTCATGATATTATAACTATATATGCCATAGCCGCAATGATCAACTAAATAAATGCCACTATGCATTCTAGAAAATTGCCTCACTTTTAGAAAGTTATTGGGTTTGCCACATCTAGGCTTCTTCAATTAATTGATTTTTGGGCCCAAGGCCATACTCATAGTGAAGTTAATTTCTTTTTCCAGGCAAGGAAGATTCAATTACAAGCATTCAGTGCCTTCTAAAAAGTAAAACAAAAATAGAAAAACTTTATGACAGTGTTTGATTTATTTCTAGTAATATATAGGTAAAATATCTCCTCTGATCAGTTAAAAAAAATTAAATAAAAAAGTCATTGTATCAATTCTAGTTTCTATTTTGTTGGAAAAAAAAGGGTCCAATTTGACATGATTTCTTTTCCTTTTCTTTAGGAAACAGATATATATATATATAATATTATATATATATATATATAATAATATATATATCCTCATCTTTTCACTCTCTCAATACCCCATCTACCAAATTTGAGATAACAATTTTTGATTTATTTTTTTTAATTTGATTGTTTTTAATATGCTTAGTCAACTTTTTTATTTTTTGATCAAAACTTTGTTATTTTTCCGGTTCGTCTTGATTAATTAAAAAAGTAAGTAAAATAATCATATTTTTAAAATGAATCATTGCCTTTAGTGGATTTTCTAAATATAGTTTCCTTTCCTTTTTATTTCTATTAATTTTGTCTTTAATAGTTTTTTTAAAATAATAAATTATCTTTATCTACTTTTTTGATTTCTCTAATAAAAATGAATTGAAAAAATAATAAAATTTTATCAAAATTAAAATAAATTCACTAAAAGATAAAATAATGCAAATAAAAAAATTGTCCCAGCTTCAAGATTCCGACATTGGTTTGATTAATTTTATGGGGATCTTGATGAGAAAGTGAAAGGCACCAAACCCTGGAAACACTTCGCAGTGTTTTCATCAATGGTTAGGGCTGTCCATGGTTTGGACTGGTTCGGTTTCATAAAAATTAAGTAATTAATTTATTTTTAAAACGATTCTGAAAAAATGAGCACCAAACTTAACCATTAGCAAGAATAGAACAAACCAAATCATATGCCTTATCGGTTTGGTTCCCATTCAATCCAATTAACATTCCAAATATTTTTATAAAATATAAATTACAAACAAAATTGTTTCATTGAAATAACCCGAATTTCATTAATCCTTTAAATCATGAACCAAATTAGTACAAAATAGTTCTAGATTGACTCGTCAAATGAATATTACATCAATACTTTAATTAGCAATTAAGCAACCATAAAAGTTTTAGAATTCATAATGGATAACAACAGAAAAAGAAATAAAACGAAGAAGTGAAAAAAAATTCATATGGATAATAAAAGAAAAATTAACTAATAAAATCTTCTTGGATAAAGACAAATGTTGAAAGTTTTTTTTGGGAAGAGGATGGTTAATCCTAATATGTCATTGACAGTAAAAATATTTTTGTTGGGGAAAGTCAAAGTAAATCACTTGTATGTGTGATTACGGCTGTTAGGTGTTAAGTTCTAGATAAATAATGTGTACGCGTATATAATATATAATATAACAATCAGTTCGGTTGAACTACGTTTGGAGAAAAAGGGTACTCGAACCAAATTTTTGGTTCTTAATTTTTTAAAAATCAGAACCTAACCATTAATCATAGAACCATCCAAAGGTAACGGTCGATCCCAGTTCACTACTTTTTGATTTTTTGCACCCCTTGGTCCTTGTATAACTTTGAAAAAGTTTTACTTTTACTTTGGCCTTACAGATTCAAATTGAACGATTAGAACCTCATAGTTTTAATTTAGTTTTAATGTAGTCCCTCCATCAATACCTATTAAGAATTTGGACGAACAGTAAATGTAGGTACCTCATGTGGCCATTTTTAGAGGATGATTTTACCCGGATTGGTTCTTGTAGCTTTGTTAAAGTTTCACTTTTACCCACATTAATTTTATCACGCTTCCTTCCCATTTAAATTGTTAACTGTGTTGGGGAGAGACTACATTGAAATTAAATTGAAAATTCAATTTAAACTGAAACCATAGTGATCAAAGTGAAATTGTTGTCAAACTACAGAGCCTAATGGTGAAATTTACCTAATTTAAACTGATGAGTCTCTTTTAAGCCACTTCCTAATTGCCCATATGTATTGGTAAGCAATTAAAACTAGCGATTTCTTTGAGTGTAATTCAAAGTTTCAAACTAATCTTGATCTGTAATAATTAAAAGAAAAAATAAAATGACAAAGATTGATAAAGAACTAAAATGATATTCTAGCATTCACCAAAGCACCCATAATGATAGGAAATTATTATAGCTTGAACCCCTTTGTGAGCAAAACATTGAGAACATGTATTTTATTGAGCCAAAAGTCCTACAAGTTTGCTTTCTCAAAAAGATATAAACCGTGGGTTTGAGCCATCATTGTTAAATCTCTCCCATATTTTGTGAAACGTGTTGGACTCACAAATACACTTTGGCAATGAGCCCCACATGTTTGTGAGAGCTCGGTGAGGTGACACCACGTGACGGTGTCACCGTTTTATACAAAAAAAAATCATACAA
>CM018909.1:10233944-10236444 GCA_009663005.1 Actinidia chinensis | reverse complement strand
TAAAGTCGAGCTAATGAACTTAATCGTTCAACTTATCAAGAATTCTTAGAAGATAATTAAGGCAAAAAATTAATTTGATCAGAATTTGATAACAAAATATGATTGACTCATATTAGTAATAAAACAAACTGTCTATTCTTAAAATTATAATTATTATCCTGATAAAAATGATCCAATTATATATTTATTGGCACCCGATTAACATAATTTTTTGTGTGGATAATCGTCTTAGTGAATCTTACAGATTAAACTATTCAAATTATTAATATAGATTCAAAATCAACCCATGACTTATAAACTTTACCATAATATTGAAACCGTAAAATTGGAAGATTGGTCCTTCGTCAAAATTTGATACTACAGTAAAAGTAGCAACTAGTTTCTGTCCATTACCATTAGGAGTACAACATGAGAGACGTGGCAGATGAAGCACGAGCAAAGTGAGGGGTGGGCCGGTGGGGTAAAGACATACACTGCAGGGACATCACGTGACTGCAGTATATATGTGGCATTGCAGTCACGCGTATATATATATATATATATATATAATACTACTTTACATTTCTTTTCAAATTTTCAAGTTCTGCTCAAAAAAAGGTCCCAAAAAAATGAAAAGAAAGGATAAATTTCACTAACTTCACTGAGAACTTTTCAAATTTCAGGAACCTCCCTTATAGTTTTTAAAATTCTATTAACTCTCCAATACTTTTAAAACTAATATATAGATTCCCTCTTTCGTTAACGCTGAAAAACTTAACTGAAGTTAATGATGTCACATTTTTTTATCTTCAAAATATCAAAAGTGCCCCTCGTACCCTTAGACACTCTCACTCCATAATATAAATGAATTTCTTGTGGATTCCCTCGAAATTCAAAATAAAGTATTGGGAAGGTTAAAGGCTTGGGCAGAAGAAAAGGGTATTATTAACTTTTTGTCAATCAAATATTTACTAAGGTTATTATAGTCTTTTATTCTATAAAATTAACGTTGTTAGGCTTCACTTAATGGTGAATCTGTGTATTAGTTTCAAAATCAAGAAAAATTAATATAATTTGAAAAACTACAAGAGATGTGCCTATAATTTAAAAAAACCGCAGGAAAGGTTAATAAAATTTATCCCCAAAAGGAAGAATTTTTAAGAAAATAATTTTTGCTTAATATAGTATAGATTTTTTTTTTCTTTATTGTAGGTCTGCTTTACGAGAAAGAAGAGAGAGATTTGAAAAGAGAGGAGAGAGGTTTACCACGTGAATTTTAATTTTTTTTCTTAATTTTTTCTAAAATTTCAAAAGGTCGCCACGTAGCATTAAATTTGTATCGTATATGGTATAAATTTACACCAAACACTCCTCTTTTGCACTTTCTAGTTGTACTTTTGGGTTGCTTAAAAAAATGTACAAATTTAATTATTGCTAACTACAAAAACACACACCAGAAAAAAGAAAATGAAAAAAAGTAAAAAAAAAAATCAGCATTTGAAATTGAATGTATTAAATAAAATTGAATTAAGTTGGTTTTATAATAATATTGTGCATCACTTAATATTTTAAGTGCTTTTAAAATGTAGGCTAAAAATTTTTAAAAAATTATGTAGCAAAATATCTACTTATGATTGAATTTGTAAATGTGTATATATAGGTATTGACGTACACAACTATAACTCCACCACTGCAACTATTACCACCGCATCACCTCCTCCATCACCACTGCCACCAACACTACTATAGCCACTACCATCTCTCTACTACCCCATAGCCTCTCCCACCATTGCCACAATCACAGCCAACCATCCACCTCCACTATCATTATTTTATCGTTCGTTGCCACCATCCTACTATATTACTATGACCACCATCATCCTTCAACAACTACCACCATCTACTTCTATCACCATTCTTCAGTTGCAGCCATGCTTCATGTCCACCAGTCTCCACCCCCATTACCATTTCACCGTTCCAGCCATGTCACCATACTATCACCACCTTTCTAACTCCACCCCACCATCACCACCACTATTCGAATACCATTACTGCTACCGTTGTCACCACTGCACCTCCGATTCAAGTGAAAAAAACATTCAATCCATCCATCAAATCCACCACAACCATACCAACTACCATCACCATCCTGACCTCTTCCACCATTCCACAATCATACTACCACCCTCTATTACCAATACCTCCCCCACCACTTCCATTAGTCTACTACACACACCCTTGATCACCACAACAATCACCATCGCTTTGCTATTAGAACAACCACCATCATGATTACATTAGTATTACTACCGTTGCCACCACATCACTACCACCAAACCATCACCAAGCCACCACAACTTTTTAAAATTGAAAGAGAAAATAAAAAAAAAATTGTTAAACTATAATTAGATTTAGATTTAGTGTTGAATTATACCAATCGTTTCAATTCAGTATTATATTTTTACCAAATTAACTTTATAACTTAAAATATTAAACTTTTAAAATTGAAATGAGAAAATTC
>CM018909.1:10131444-10133944 GCA_009663005.1 Actinidia chinensis | reverse complement strand
AAATTTCTATCCAAACAGCAAATGATAATTAACAAATTTAATCCTTCTTATAAAATGCAATGATGCATTTTCCCACCCCAAGAAGACAAGAAAAGAAGAAAATTGCATGATAAGATAGAATTTTCAGAAACTGGTAAATTAGGAAGAAGAAAAAAAACCTAATAGGTAAATCGCTTGAAAAAGAAACTACAGCTCAAATTCAAAAGAATTCACAAGTAAAAGGTAAGACAGAGACATAAAAGAAGTAGAAACTAACCTCTAAAACTAGTAACACATTTATAGATTTCCCCAAATTAAATCTCTCATTTACCTGCATTCCAACACAGAATCTTTATAAGGACCAAGTAAAGAATAAGTTTTTCAACAGAATAGAATAACTTAACAACTTCAATCTCTTCATCCCGTGCTAAGGTAACATCAGTTTATTTGTATCTTTTCAAGGGAAAGAGAACCTAAAGATAACAAATAAAAAAAAAATAACAAAGTCTCATTGGGTTTACCAAGTTGAGTTCCTGAGATTTTCAAACAGTTCCATTTTTTAACAAGAAGCTCTTGAGTTGAGAGAGAGAGAGAGAGAGGAGAGAGATATTACAGTTTGAAAAGTTATGCACAAGAAATATGAGGAAATCCAAGTGCCGTATTATATCTTCTTTTACTAATAAGGTCTTGGTAGCGTTTTTTTAAGTTAATTTAGTTGCTTTAAATTCCAAACTTTAACATTGAACAGATTTTTTTTTCACAGAATAATTATAATTTTATACTTTTTTAGTTATTCTTAGTTATAGAAATCTGAAAATTAGCTCTCTTTTTTTACTCTAATAAACTTATTATCCTCTTGTGATCAGAATTTCTACATTTTTTAAGTTTATCTACTCAAGAAAAATCATAAAAAAAAAGAACTCGCTCTCAATTTGTATTATTTCTTGACCCTTTAATTAAATTTACAAATAATATATTTTTTAATAATAAATTTTAAAAAAAAATTACATCAATCAAAAGTCTCAAGTAGTTTTGTATACAAAGTTTTAAAAAATTATTAAAAATAATATAAATTAAAAAATATAGACAAATATTTAAGATTTCTAGTGAAAAAAAAATTTAGAACAGATGAGGCTTCTTTTGGTAATGCTTAAAAGCTAAGATTTTTTTATTTTTTTGTTTTTTTAGTTTTACTTTAGCTAAAAATAAGTAAAAAAACAAAAAAAAAAGCAAAAAAGTCAATTCTGATTGATTTTTTGTTTATAAATTTTAAAAAAAATAATCAAAAAACTAAAAAAAACTGATTCCAAACGGAGCCGGAGCGTAAAGTTTTGATAATGAAAAGTTGCAAAAATTCACTATAAATAGTAAAAATCAGAATCCAAAACATCTCCAGTTGCTATCTATTTTTTTTTTTTTTTTGGAATTTTTTTTTCGGAATTTTGCTATTTGGGTTTTGTTTGGACATGTCTGATTAGTAGGTTGGACTATGGCTATGGCAAATTGTATACCGTCTCTCTCTCTCTCTCTCCTAATTGACTCTCTGCCATATTTCAGCCTCAATGGGATTAATAATTTAATACAGACAAATATATATTGGTCCTCTTGTGGACTCTTTCAGACAGCGGCGCGTGTGGAGCACTTTTCTTGACATTAAGGGGTCATTTGGCTACCAGATTTGGAGGGGAGATAACTTTTCTTTCCGGATAATTTTTTCTCCCGGCATTTGGCTGGCGGATATGGAGGCGGATAATTTATGCCCCCGGAGTTGGATAGAGACGGATAATTTTTGGGTGGCCTAAATCCTAACTAAAAGTTATCCGGGAATAAGGGGTTGGGGATAAGAAAAAATATATATAAAGAGTAACAAAATGTATAATTTTTTTTTTTAATTATATTATATAAATAAATATATATTTTTTACTTATCTAAATATTTTATATTTTATTTCTCTTTACATATTTCTTTCTTGATCTTTCTCCCTTATCCACTCATTTCTAAAAGTATCCAAACAAAATTAAAAGTTATTTTATATGGGAGGGGGATAACTTTTTAGAGGGGGGATAAAATTTTCGAGGGATACTTTTGCGAGGGGGATATCTTTTAACTTTTTCGGCTCGTTTGCTGAGGTATGGGAGGAGGATAATTTTTATAGGGAAATAAATTTATAAAGGGGATAGTTTTTGGAGGGGGTTAACTTTTACTTTTGTTTGGATACTTTTTAGAATGGGTGGATAAGGGTGGAGGATAAGTGAAGAAAATAGATAGAGAGAAACAAAATATAAAATATTTATTATTAAAAATTATATATTTTATTTTTTCTCCTCTATATTAAAAAAAATTATACATTTTATTTCTCTTTCTATATTTTTTTTCTTATCCCCACCCCTTATCCCCCTGATACTTTTAGTTAGGGTTTGCCACCAAAAATTATCCGCCCTTTATCCACCTCCGGAGGCATAATTATCCCGCTCCATATCTTTTCATGCCAAACACCGGGAGAAAAAACTATTCGAGGAAA
>CM018909.1:10046444-10061444 GCA_009663005.1 Actinidia chinensis | reverse complement strand
AAAAAAAATATACATTTTTGTTTCTCTTTATATATATTTTGTTTCTTATCCCCCACCCTCTTAGCCCCAGATACCTTTTAGTTAGGGTCTATGCCACCTAAAAATTATACGCCCCTTCTGAGCCCCCTGCTGGGGAAAGTTACCGAAGAAAAAGTTATCCCCCAGCCCCAAACGCCGTGGTAAAAAAATTATTCCAGGGGAACAGTCACCCCCCTCCTAGCACCACCAACTGCCCTTTAGATGATGAAGTTCAATATATAACAAAGGAAACAAATATTTTAAATTATTTCTTATTATTTATGATTAAAATTTATTTGAATTAATTTAATGACTTAGATTTCACATGATACGGAATTTTTTTCCCAAAAAAATATCACTTCTTTTTATCAAAGGTGTGGGACTCACATAAGTTGTTATTCAATAATCAAAAAATCTTTAAAACTAGACATACTTTTTCCCCATTGAATATTTTTTTAGTAGGACTCAAAAACACACACTAAAACATACATTTATTTCTCTCTCATTTCTCTCAAACTAGCAACACTTTTTTTAAAATTATTATACTTTTTGTAACAATTTATCTTTTCGTATATGCATATAATATATCTTTTATCTGACATTTATATCTTATCTATTTTTTAAATTGTAAATTATATATTTTTTTTGGTAGCGCCGTGCACATGGTAATAACTGGTTCCTCTAAGGGCCTGTTTGGCTGGAGGATAAGGGGACAGATAACTTTTTTCCCGGATAACTTTTTCTATCCGGTGTTTGGATGGTGAAAACCCACCCAGATAATTTTTTCTTCCGGATAACTTTTCTCCTAGCGGGAGGATAGAGACGAATAATTTATGAGTGACCTTCACTCTAGTTAAAAGTTATTCGAGAGGTAAAAATTATTCACTTATTATAAAAAATTTTCAAACAAAATTTAAAGTTATCCCATCAAAAATTTATCCATTTCTAAAATTTATAAACGACCCTGATACATACCTCATCTCCACACGGTGTCTCTCTCACATCTCTGCGACGAAGCTGAAGAAGAACCACCTTCTCGCTCAAGAGTCAAGGCCTTTGCTCTTCCCTCACCCTCGCTGGACCACCATGACCGGTAACAACATTCTCCTTCGCATTTTACGAATACCTTATCCGATTTTGGAAATCGATTTCGGAAGCCCTTTTCTAAATTCCATTTTGGATTTTGTTTTAATAGGTGTATCTTCCAAGATTCTGCAATTTTGAAGGTTGGGTTCTCTCTCTCATAAGTTTTAGATCACATTTGGTTTACATTTAATTAGTTTTTGAATGGATTCAATTTTTGTTTGTATTAGTAGAATAGTTGAAGTTGTGAAATGCCTTGGTTTTTGAATGGATGCTGAAGAAATTCCTTGATCATCCATGCTATATAGGTTTGGACTGTTAATTCTCACCTTTTCTCCGTTGGAGTTTTTTGTTAATGGTTTCAAAATCAAACAGTTTGTTGATGTTGTAAGAGAAATAATGGTTACTGCTGTTTTTTTTCCTCCAATTTATGCTATTATGCTTAAGTGTGACTATATATATTTATGCAATTTTGGATAGCGGATTGATTTCAAATGCTTGAGATGTGTAGTTTTGATGTAATTATTTACTTAGTTGCTTAGCTGGTCGTGCTTATAGTTTTGACTATGCACTGTTCATACTTTTAGTTTTGTCTATGCTTTTAACTGTTGACCAAGGGAAAGAAAATGATAGGAAAACCAAAAATTTAGCTCCTTCAATTAATTATCGTCTTATCTTATCCATTACCTTTGTTTGCTACCGGATTTTTGAGTTCTTTTAGCATCAAAGTAGCCTTAATGAAGCTTATGGGGATTACTGGCACTATTGGGATAAAGGGTGAATGCTTATCATAAGAAGTACCTTACCCCACATAAAAGACAGAGGTTATTTAATGTCTAAACGGTTGTATGGCTGAAGCACAATTTAAATTGGTAATGTAAATTGATCTATTTTTATTAATCTACTTACTAAAATTGGATGGACCTTTGGTAAAGCTTATTTTAAATGCTTGATTTGGGAAAAGTTTGGTTGGGTTGGTCGGTGGTCAATAGTAGGATAGGCCAACATGGTGTGCTTCATTTATTTCGAAGTCAAATTATTTTGGGAGTGCCTTTGAACCCAGTTTTAACGAACAACAATATATCCTTGGTTCAAGGAATTTGGTTATTTTTTTTAATGATCCCTTCAAAGGAAAAGGGTAATATCTATTTCTTTCTCAAGGTTTACATAAGAAACTTTGTTTATCATAATTATATTGAAAAATTAACCACAACCACCATCATCTGGTGCCCGCTCATTTGTATTTGACTTGGTGATATCTCTAAGAAATAGTTGTTGTCTTTTACAGGGTATTTGATTAAACCAAGCTGAACTGGTCGCTTTGGAGCGTTATCGCAGTTGAGTCCCCTTTGCATCTCTGATCACCTCTCAAGTCGGACGTCGGGTATCTCCTAATCGATGTTTTTTTTTTTTTTTTTGGTTTTCAAAATAAGCTACAAATTTAGGAAAGTCATATATGAGATGAGTTGGGTACTTGGTATTTCAATTTGGTCCTTTGGGGTTTAACAATCTATATAATAAGCTCAGTTTTTTCAATGTGTGTGTGACAGAACTGTCTTGTAACAGATGAGATTATATGTAACTTCAATCCTACGGTCAAGTAGCCTTCCGTTGTTTCTTCCACTTGCCGCTTTGTTGAGTTCCATTCTCCATATTTTATCCTTTAATTTCTGATTTTTCAGCATTATTTTTTCTGGTGTAGAATAAATTCCGTGCAATACCTTTAAAGGTGTTTCATTATGTCAATGATGATTGCGGTCCAACTGGATTTCTATTCCTTTTAGTTAAGATTATACCTAGAAGAATTTACCTTAACCTTAACATTCTTGCACCCTGATCCCCTTTTAATCTATATTTAGTGGTTTGCAATTGTGGTGCAAATTAGGTTAACATATGTCTGTTGTGGTGGGTTTGGGGATAATATTTGCTCTCATTGTATTTCCTATTTGAGATTTAGTTATCTTCTTTTCAGTTTTACTTATTTTGGTGCCTAGAGTTTTGATTATTTTCTGTAGTGGAGGTAAATCAGATAGTTATCTCTCTCAATTGTAATTTTGGAGAGGGTTCAGTTTATGTACGTGATCTGATTTTTTATAAACGATTCGCACAATAGGCAGGCTCACTGGTCACAAGACCATGTTATGCTCTATTAGATTTGACCTTGGTAAAGTTTAGTGCTTTTGTAGTTTATCTTTGTCTTGGGTCTTTGTTTTGGTACATGGTTTTGGGTCTCCTAATTTTCGTATTCCTCTTGGTGGAGAAAAGTGGGAGAAAAATGGTGGCTCATATGATTTTTGGTTTTTAAAATAAAAATGGAAGAAAAACTGGTATTACTTCTTTACCATTATTTTATTTATTTATTTATTACTTATGTTGCTTTGTAGATGGGAGTTACTCACCCAAGTACATCTTGGTGGTATTAACTGTGGTAGTGAAGATGGTGGGTAGGAACATCGAAGGTGCGTGTTGTTGAGATAGTCCAAATGGGTCTGAAAATGGGGTAAAAGATTCAGTTTTTAATGGATTTTTATTATGTGTTTGGCCAAGTTTTTTACTTTCAAATTTCAAAGTTTTGTTATATATTTTGATGCCCTGCCTAAACCACTTTTGTCCTTCAAAGAATCAAAAGGAAGGGAGAGATGAAGGGGTTGGAATTTGTTTTTGACATTTGATAGAAAATGGATAAGCAGGCAGAGATGGCCAAATGCTAAATGGCTAAATTCTAATCGAATTGAGAAACAAACTAAGTTATAAATGGCAAGATTATGAAATTGGATTAATCAATAGCTGTGGGTGCGATGAATTTGACATTTGAAAATGAGTTTTATAGATTGGAACAAAGTGCTTACGAATGGTTTAATTTTGCAATTTGTTAAATTGTTCAAATAGTTGAAAGATGGATTGCGTAATTGCTGAAGCTGTGTGTCTTTAATTTGTAGATTTGAAACGTCGTGGACGTGATGAACTGGATATTCATTGAAGTAGTTAGTGAAGGGTTTGGTTTGAAGTGAGGCTAATATTGTACGGAATCGAAAAAGCAAAAATATTGTAATTTTCATTGCTTGGATTGTTATTTTCTTTCAATAATATTTATTTTCTTAATTTGAAGTTCATTGATTTGAAACCGTATTGTGTATCCTTGGGCTCTTTTCATATACTCTTTTAAAATATGTAGATGGTCTCTCCTTCATCTATTCTCTCTCTAATTTGTAGATGAGGTCGAGATGTGTCGGCTTCTATGATTCTGAGTATGTTTAAGCCATAGCTCCATGGTAACTCTCTCTCTCTCTCTCTCTCTCATTATTTGTGTTCTTCTACGAAGCAAGAAGAGCCAATGGCTGAAGAATTTTTACTAATGATCATATTTTCTAAACTCCTATTTTATAACCTCCTATTTTTTATTTTGTTTTTGTTTGATTGGGTTAAAAAGTTGAGAATAAATTAAACAAATATCCACATTTTATAGGTTACCCAAGAAAATATGCAATTTGAATTTAGGATGTCTATGTTTCAGTGACTCAAGAGATTTTACCTGTACCCTTCATTGGTGAATTTCATTCCTGTTTATTTTTGTTTTAAAAAAGAATGTTTTATTCCTATTTATTTCCATTGGACTTGAAGTTGGTGTATGCTGAATCGCTGATTGTGTTGTTATAATTGCGGGCATCTAGAAACTTTAGCACCTTGGCAGTCTTGGACCCTTGGTCCATGGAGGATAGTTGAATTTCATAACCACGCTTTAAAAACAAGAATGAAGTTGGCAATGCATCACCCTATCAAAACCTCTTTGATTTTAAAGTCAAGTTGGTTAGCTTTGAAGCACTATTTCAAATAATCCAAGAATTTAAACTGTTGGCAATTTCGTTCAATATGAAATTGGTGTTCTTTGTTTCTATATTCTCTGATCAATTAATCTCACTGTATGTGTACTTATAGAAGCCGTTGTGGATGATAATTGTACAGTTCTTGAGACATCAAATTGGTGGCAGCAACAAGTTTGTTTTCATGATCAGTTTAGCCACATCAAGGCATCAGATGAATACTTCCATTTTGATTGACAATTGATTTTGGTAAGTTGAATTGGGAATGAAATACCTTGGGTTTGAATATATTCTGCTAAATATTTTGTTTAGTTTTTTGCAAGTTTTGAAGAGGCTAGGTGAATATAAATCTGATACACATGTATGCCCCCACCAAATGAAAATTTCCATAAACATGCTTGCCAACTGATTTCACTGGATGATTTTAAGGTGAAAGCAATTACATTCAAAAAGTTTATCAAAGGTGAAGCCTTTCAACAAAGCTATGTTGGGATTGTGGCTTTGCTTTCTTTCTCTTGAGGAGGTTGGTAGTTCAAAATATGAGATGCTCCCAGTCTTGCATGACTGTTGATATGGTGGTGGGTTTTTTATGCGTTTGTGTTTCGTCGACTTCTTTGTTGTTTGCTCAATAATAAAGTAGTTTTGTTGAAGTGCCAATCTACGTTGCAATGATGCACTTACCAAGTCATTAATTTTGGAATATGTTTGGTTTTGTTGAATGCTCCATTTGATTTGGTAAATTATTGATTGTTTTTATTGCTCACTCATTTTTCTTTGCTCTTTTAATTTTATTTTATTTGGTTTGCTGGTTGTGTAATTAGACATTAAATCTTTGGTTTCGTCCCTGTTCCCATTGAACTGATATTGTCGGTTTTCTTATTTTATGGAGCAAATTTGGCCGAACATCCTCACTAGCCAAACCAAATTGTTGAGAATCGGGCTGGTTAGGTTTGGTCTCATTAGTTTGGAAAATTGGAAAGCAGGACCAAATTTACAAAATTCAACATACATGTAACATATTCATAAATGACGATGATATGATCATTTTGATGGCATTAAGAGTCCTTTGTAAAGAATCAAGAGTATTTCTCTTAGTTCTTTGTATGGTTGGCAGTCGGGAGTGTGTAATCCTACTCGACTACTGGCCGACTAATAGTACTTTCAAATGCCACTTTTGGATCCCAAGCTCAGGGCACCCGACAAAAGGGAAATCCCAAATCTTGGAATGCTGGGACAGCTTTAAAAAACTTATTTTTTAATAGAATCATTTCTTGAATAAGCTGTATGGCTACTATGAGAATAGGAGCAACGTCTTTGGCCTGGATCATCCTCACTGTCAAATTCTCAGCCATTCACTCAATTCCCAATAGAGTTGATGCGATAAAGTCTGACGATCGACTCTTGAGAATGAAGGACACAGCCAAGCTTTAAGAGGAGAGAGTAAGAAGCTGGGTTTCTTTATAGTTTTCGATTAACTAGCATTTTCAAATCTAGGATTTACGTGGTTTAGGATTTTTATTACAATGTGATACTTTTATTAGTTTTATTAGTTTCCTTAGTTGCAAGGCAATATTCTTTAGAGTTTTGTGCTCGTAAGCTACTAGGTAACCTCCTCTGGAGCTGTGTGCTTTAAGCAATTTGTCACCTAATTTAAGACAGAGAGTCACTTGTCACTTTCTTGTTCGTTTTGTAGTTTTCTGTCTCTAGGTACTTCACCATTAAGTAAACTTTTTAGCTATTGAGGGGTGTAGTATTTATTTTGGATGACCTTTCGATGAATTGAAATTTCAGATTTTAGTACATTATTGCCTTATTGTGTTGCTTTTTAGGGCTTGGTTTTGAGCCCCATAACTAGTAAATTTCGAGCCTTACCTCTTGAATTTTGTAGAAATCAGTGAAAATATATGATTTTTGTTTATTTTCAACCATGATCTGAGTGTTTTGTGGGTCCACCTTTTATTTTAGATTTTAGAATCTCCAACCCAAACTACATCAAGAGTACAACACTAGATTTTGTAGAACTTTTTGATATACAGGGAGGTGTATAGGGGACTTCGTTTGTGTTGTTGGGCGGTCAGTTGTATATGTGTGGCATTTCCTTGATGCTGTCTTTTTAATATGATTATACTTCTCCCAAAAAAATGGTTATGGTCTGATAAACAAAGTTGACATACGTATACTCGTGTTTACATGTGTTTTTAAATCGACTGTTACTTTTTGTCATTCCAGTTCGATAACACAAGGGCGTTTTGGTTCTCTTGCCATGAGAGAGTTATATGAGAAATTATAAAGTAAAGAGGGATTGATGGAAGGGGTTAGAATAGCTAGGGATTACTACATGAGATTACCAAAAATAACTGTGCACTCTACATATCAGTTGGTTCCCATTGGTTCCAATTCAAAATTTTTGAACAGTATACCGAACTGAAACTCTATTACATAGAAAAACTGAATAGACAAAACCCCAAATAAAGCCGGCCAAAACAGATCGATTTGGTCGATTTGGATTGGTTTGGATTGGTTTACTCGGTTTACTCGGTCCACTCGGTTTTCCTCACACCCCTAGATGGCACTGCATATATTCAGTAGTCGGAAATTCGAAATGGGCAGTTTCTAGAGTTAGTATTGTATCTCGATATTTCCTAGGAAGAACTGGGGAGAAGAGGAAAGGCTTTATTACGCATAATATATTTGTGTACAGAGAAAACTTAAAAGGATATGAAAGGTGGGACAATTTTCGATTATTTATAGTACTGACACAGTAAAATATAAGGCTTAAAGTACCTTTTTGTTGCATCAATATACGAAATTGAAAGTAGTTTAAAACCAGTTTAATAAAATGTAAAAAAAGTGGCCATAATTCTTCTAAAAATATAGTTATATATGATTAACTTGACAAAAGATATACTATTTTGATTGGATGTCTAATTGTTGAAAAGTAAATTGCCTTGGAAGCATCTTAAAATTCCAAGTATACAAGTCTACGCTCCAGATTTTAGAGCATGTGGCACATAATAATGCTGTTACCGTTTCATGTTCCAAAATACCAGGTAACATAGCTCCTTGATTTCCTTAAATATTCTCTTTACATATACTTTGATGTCATCAGCATCTCCTATTTTTACCGGTACTGTTGCTTGTATTTTTAATAAATTAAGCTATGCTTAGGTTAGGATGTATGAGGTTACCGTGGTGCTTTGTCTTTGTCAAATATGATAAAAAGAAAATGTTCTTTGTCCTTGATTTTTGCAGTCCCAAGCTCAATATAATGATGGTTCCCATGCAAGGAACAAAGTAGGATCTACTCTGCAATGGTTTCCATTTTTTAAAATCTTGTTCGAGGCTATGATGTTCAAAGCTCATAACTCATAAGACAACTATTGTTTTTATCTAAACGCCTTAATATATTAGAGGTGGTTTAAGGTTTCTTGCATGCCCAGATTTACATTTTGGCATGTTTTCTACATTATGATGTATTCTGGGGTAGATTAATTATTGATATTGAGAACCTTTAGTTGATATATTGAATAACTTCTCTTTTGTTTAGGGAAGGTTTGAATATCTCAAACTCGAGCTTACTTTTTTGTTCTCTTCACCTTATCGTGCTCTCTCCTCTGTTGATGTGCTAAGATAATGTCTGGACCGTGATTATGTAGGCTTTTGTAAGTTTGCTAGTCATTTCCTTGATCCCTATCAAGTGGTTACAATATGGCATTTGCGATGTTTACGCTTGAATGCATTCTTGTTTGATAGTTCCAGATAGTCAACTCCACCATGCTGGGTTACACTATTGTGTTCGGCATCTAGGGTTTAACCTTCCGGGAATAATTTTGGTTTCTATATAGCAAAACAATCTAAATGATGGAGGATTCTATAGATGAATGATAATTTTGAGCACTAATTGGCAGGTTTCCGATGCTGGTCTTTCTTTTCCATTATTCTCACTGTTTGATTACCATTTCGTTCATTGTTTTGAGGAAACACTGAATCATGTTTCACCCTTCTCTTTCCAGTTTGGTTTGAGTATTTATTATGGGGATAATAGTAAAAACCGAAGTCAGAAAGCAAGACGTAAACCCCATGTTCTTTTAGAACACCTCTAAAAATATTCTGAATCATATTTTCATGAATTTGTTGAAATAGATAACATATCATGAGTTAGAGATTAGGAGCTAAGAGGTATTTATGCTTGTTCATGCACTTCATTTACACTGAGATGAGTTCAAAGTATGAGCGTTATTAAATGTTACGTTATTCACAGCTAAGTTCTGGGAAGGTGCTGTCAGTGCTCCACCTCAAGGTTGAGTAAGGAGATCTAGGTCATATTTTGTCAATCTACAAGGTTAAGGTGTTGTTATATTTGAGTGAAATGCATACTATGTTAAATAAGCTGTATGTTTGCAAATATTGAAACGGTTCCTATTTTTGGTTGAATGTATAGTTCCTTTGCAATGATAATTGAATATGGACCAAGTGGTTTAGAAATGCACATCGCAATGCATTTTGTAGTTCAAGAACATGTCAATTCGTCTAAAGAGTATTAAACCCCAGTGCCTCAGTGTAAGGGTGAATAAATTGTCTTCTTAATGTACAAAGGAAGACAACCCTATAAATTATGGAAGGTTTCCTGGATTACGAAGGAATCAACCCTATAACTCTACCTGAATGGACGTGATTTCTTGAAAAAATGTTGGTGTTGGAAGGAAATAACTTCCTAGTAAATGGTTTTGGGAAGTGGAATGTGTTTTTGCCCTTGCTCTGTAATCATTTTACTAAATGTTTTTGTATTTCCTCTCTTACGAAGCAGTGGTACTCACCGTTTATTTTCAAGCATCTGAAATTCCAGTCTAGTTAGCTAGTCGTAGAAGTGAGGGCGGAGTCAAGACCTTTATAGTTTCTATGATGTGCCATATATATATTTTGAGAAGTTGAGATGTAATCTTTTGTCTAAGCTGTGTGAGTTTGGTCTGGATTTAACAGCATGCGGTCCATTGTGTACAACTGTGGTATGTTTTTATTTTTGTAATAAAGTAAAGTGTGTGAAAGGGGTTTCCAGGGTGAACAGTTCAAATGGGTGTCATTATCCGTTCAACAGGTATGACAATGAGAAAGATAATGGGTCCTTGATACAATCTTAGAACAAGCCGCTAAACGATCGGGCCAGACAGGCGCCGGTACAAAAACGGTCAATTGAGAAAATTAAACTAAGAGAAGTGGGGTGCTCTTCACGTAGTTTGGTTGGTGGTTGAGATTTAGGATTTCCCTTTGCCTTCCTTGTCTGTTAGTTGCCTAAGGTGCTTTCAATGATATCGTACAATGGTTGGGATGCAGTGGCCGGGTGCCACTCATCATTTTGTTTCAGAACAAAAGGTCAAGGAGGAATCTAGGCTTAAGGCTTGAACAGGACACGAGCTAGATGAGAATGCCGTTAACTCAGACGCGAAGCACCCAGGCTTAGGCCACGGGTCACAACGCACTCTTCGCACAACAAATCCACTTTGAAGTTGACTTATTCGCTCGACCAATGTATGAGATACCATAAGGGCCCAATATCTCAATAGGGCCATATCTATACTAATATAACAAGGCAACAACAATTTTGGTGAGACCAGCCAGATTTTTCCCTTCCAAAAATATCCAATAAAAGTTGGCCAGTCACAGGTTAATTGACCATTACCTTCCCCAACCTGAAGGGCGAATATTTAAAAGTTGATTTATTTGGAAACTGCCTATAACTGCTACGGCTATTACAAATCTCAGGAGTCTTGAATTAATATATCTGCCATTCCCACCTGAAAACTATAAGAAATACCACTGTAAGTTGCTATTCCTCTCTACATTGATTAATAGGGTACTGCTTGGGGAAACATGTCTGTATATATGTGTATGAAATGTATGTAATTCTCTTCCAAAAACGAAGCTGGATGCTTTGGCTTTTGTTTGGAACGGAAACACAACGCCAACACCGTTCATGCTATCCCTCTTCTTGCATTAATTCTTTTAAACAAATTTCATTGATATTTTTTCTTCTTCCATTTTCAAACTTCTTCCGCAGAAGCATGGCTTATAAATACCACAACCAATGCAGAAAAGATGTATGGGTCTGAAAATTGCAGCGGCCATACTTTATTGCAGTCTACAGAATAGGGCACGGGTTGACGGGCTGACATAAAAAGTTTATCATGATTTCTCTTTGTGAATCTATAACATTTGTAAAAAAATACGAAAAATTCATATAAAAATATCTATATGATCTTCTATTCATACTTTCATATAACTTGAGTTACACACTCATCGCGTGTGCCCCATATGCTAGTTTCTGGCCTAAGTAGCCTTCTGTTAGCACCTTAGTCTCTTGACATGATTAAGGGTTGGTGCATGGTGGCATCTTGCACCCGTGTTACTCCAATGGCAAAGGCGTGCCTTTACAAGACGACAAGTGTTCAAGGCAGTGCTGCTACGAAACAGATGCAAGGCGTAGGCAGAATGGTGCCTTAATGCACTGCAGTGTGGGCTGTGAACAAATGAACGCTTGGCATTGACATGGACTCAACACGTGGGACTTAGACTCAGGCGTGGGTGTGCTTGGGCGCACATGGGATATGTGCACATACAGACAGTTACCAGCCAAACAATTGCTGGTGTTTGGTTATTAAACTTGTAATGATTATATGCCTGTAACAGTTATTGTAAGGGTTATAATGTTATTGGTCCAAATGTGATACGCAGTTAGGGGTATCAGTTATAACTGCATGTAAAAGTATCTGTAAAAAGGGATTGTGTATGCTAGGATTGAGACAAAGAATTTCTTTCCGAAATTGTAAGTGTGTTTCTATATTATTGCTAGTGTAATAAAAGGTTGGGATTGAATTCCTATAAATTATTGTTGTGCCTTGTTTTGAATTATGTAACCTCATTATGTGTTTGTGGAGTTTGGCTGAAACTAAGTGTGATACTTAGTGCCATCGCAGGCAAATTTGAGTCAAAAAATTAACCTTGTGACACCTTCCATAATAGAAATGTTAACATGTTCAGTGCCTAATCTCCATCAAGGTTGGTGAGGTTTAGCACTTCTAGGGCTAGAGTGGCGTGTGACATTTTAACCACTAAGGCGTTGTACAAGTTCATAAATGGCCCAAGAGCATTATGGATTTTAGTGGGTAGAGTTAGAAAATAATGAGAGGAATAGAGATGCAAGAGTGAGAGGTACAGACAACAATGAACGGAAGCCAATGGGGTTGGGTCTCAAGGTCACTGGTAAGTGGGGTTCAGTTACCCTTGAGCAAGGGCTCAAGTAATGGGGTTATGTGGGTAACTTTCATTCTCTCAGCATTGTAACGTTGATCAATAATGTGGATCTCTCTCTCTCTTTCTCATGTAGATGCAAACAATTGGGATCGAATTATGTAAATCTTGTTATTCTTACGAGTTTGTTTACTTTTTAGGTGTGTTGCTGCTGGGTTTGATGAGTGCAAAGATTCAAAGTGGTATCAGAACTCAAGGTTGCCGGTTCAAGGTGCAGTTGGCAGAGCGACCAAAGCTTTCACAAAAGCCCATTTGGTAACACATGTTTTCTATAAGCAGAACATTGAAAAAGCCAACTTAATAAGTAGGGACTCGCACACGTAAAATCTAGGTACACACAATTATGTGCTTACAATGTCTTTTAAAATTATTGCTCCACCAGCATACATTAATTTTCCCTAGAAAAACTTTGTGCCACTGACCGTATAGCTTGCACGGTATTGTCTCTGCAGAGTTGAACCAACTCTTCTACCACTTCATCTATCTGTTCCTCACCCTTCCCTCTCATCTTCTCACCAAATTCTCTTGCCTTAGTCCTTACACTCTCCCCATTTTCGTCCACCAAAACCTTCTTGATAACTTGAGCTATTTCTTCTGCACCAAACCTCTCATTCTCATCTCTCTTGACCTCCACACCCACTCCCACCACCTCCACCAACCTAGCATTCAATGGTTGGTCAAGCTTCATTGGCATGGCTATCACTGGCACACCAAAACTCATACTCTCCATCACAGAACTCCACCCACAGTGACTCACAAACCCACCGGTGCTTGAATGGGCCAAGATCTGGGCCTGTGGGGCCCAACCCTCCACAACCATCCCTCTCTCTCCAACCCTCTTAAGAAACCCCTCAGGGATTACCTCCTTTGCCCTAATAATCTTCTCTCCCAAAGGAAACCGAATAACCCATATGAAACTAACCTCACTAAGCTCTAACCCATGAGCTAGGTCTTGGATTTCCTCCTTGGTTAAAAAACACTCACTCCCAAAGGAAACAAACACAGTTGAGGACTCATTTTTCTTGTCAAGCCAATCAATGATTCCAATATCCTCATCTGTTTTCATGGGAGGAGGAGATTCAACTAGTGGACCCACAGGGACTATCTTCTTCTCAGCCAAAACAGAGAGAAAGTCAATGCATTTCCCTTCGAGATCCCTAAAACTCTTTATCAAAACAATTCCACAAGAACGCTTCATGGCTTCAAGGAACTGATATATGTCTTTTTTCCTCCCTTCTTCATCTGAAGAAGCCTCGGCCTTTTCCCGGCGGAAACTAATGGGAAAGGAAAATTCTGGGAACGGGAATTGTTTTTCCAGATTCTTTAACAGGTGCAGCACGCGGGAAGCCGACGTGGCACCGTAAGTCAGGAACTGGACTGCAGGAATATTTTGCGACGAAGCGATGGCCGGCGCCCACGGCTGGTTGTGGTCGTAGATGACTAGATGTGGGTTTAGGGTTTTTAAGATGGCGGTGAAGGGTGGGCCGGCCTCGTTGAAGGCGGTTTTGAGGACGGTCATGAGGTGCGGTGGGAGGCCATTGGTGGTGTGGCGGTGAGGGGGAAGCTCTGGTGAGGATGGGAGGTGAAGTTCTACTAGTTCTATAGTGAGGGAATGGTTATTGTTATTGTTGTTTGCTATTAGCTTTTTGTTGAGAGAAGTGAGGATGATTGGTGTGGCGCAAAAATAGATGTGGAAGTTTCTGCGTGCAAGGGCTTTGGATAGTTCTAGGAAGGGAGATACGTGGCCATGAGCCAACCATGGTAGCATCACAACTTTGATCTTGCTCTCTCTGCTATCCATGCTCTCTCTCTCTCTAGATCTCTAAGATTGGAGGGTCAACCAACCTGTGAATCTATCCTGTGGTTTGAAGCCAGCCATGGATGAAAACGATGTAAATAATAATAATAATAATAATAATATACTGATGCTTCTACGTTAACAAGTCTTGTACACAACTCCAAACAGACTCTTCCAGATCACTGCAGGCATGCATTCTTTAATGTTTTTGTTTATACTTGTTTTGTTGTCTCTCTTTTACCTATAAGGCAGTGCATGTATTCGGCCATGGGGCATTTTGGGGGGCCTAAGGCCCGCACCTCTTGGGCCTTAGCCCAGAGCCGGGCCTGCCTATACAAGAAAGAAGCCTGATTTGGGTAAGGCACAAAGCATTTGAATTGTAAGCTTTCCCTACTAATACCCTCTCTACTCTCCCAAACTTCAAGTCTCTCTCTCTCTAAATTCCTGATGCATGGGTCTCCTTAAAAATTAAAAACCCAAAAACATATGCATAACTACAACAAAAATGATTAGCACATAGTATATGATTTTGGCATTCGGCTCATAAACAGAAAACGGAGCATGCTTAAAAAAAAGACTGCAAAATTGAAAATTAATATTTGCTTCACTGATCTGCATAAAATGGGGTTTGGAGAGAAGTGGGTCAATTTGATTATGGGGTGTGTATCATCAATTTTGTATTCTTTACTGGTGATTGGTCATAATTTGATCACAGGGTGTTGAGGATTGGCCGACCGAGGGAGACCATCCATTATCCATTTATTGTTTGTGGTGTTTGACATGCACTCAAGACTCCTAGAAATTTAGTTCAATGTTCCATGTGCACTCCTAGAAATTCAGAAATTCAGGTGTATGTTGTTTGATTATTGTCAGGGGAGTAGCTCTCCGCAATGGCTTCTGGATCTAAAGAGAAGCAGACCACCGTCGGAGCTGATGATGTTCAGATTGGGTCTGATAAACTTGCACTAATCGGCA
>CM018909.1:10036444-10038944 GCA_009663005.1 Actinidia chinensis | reverse complement strand
TCGGGCCGTGCCCTTTTAATCGTGCCGTTTCGTGCTATTTTGTTTATTCGTGCCGTGCCGTGCCGTGCCATTTTATAATCGTGTCGTGCCGTGCTGGCCCATTTACTTAATCGTGCTGTGTCCGTGCCGGTCCCGCTTACTTATTATCCGTGTCGTGCCGGCCGCTAACTTAGTCGTTTGCGCGTGTCCCCCTGCCGTGTCGTGCCGGTCCTCCTTAAATCGTGTCGTGCCATGTCGTTTTTTAATCGTGTCGTTTCCGTTCGGCTTAAAATTTCGTCCAACTAAAATACATTTACAAAGGAGTGTAAATGACGACAAAATCGTTATTACCAATTCCATTGAGAACTATAATGTCCCTATTGTTGTAGAACCTGCAAATCTAAATTAAATAATATCACAACCAACTATAAAATGTGAAAAAAGTGCAGTTCCGATGGGTTATTCACCACCTCGTTATTTCAACAAGTAAGGAAGGGCTTCAATCTTCGCTAGATTTCATTCGGCAGAGTGACAATACAACAAAGTGAATGGTGTAAATTGTCATAATGTATTTGCGATTGTGTGGTTAGCGCATATAATAATCAATTTTGATACATATTATGTAATTATAAAAATTCAATTTGATCATCAATCAAAAAATTTTATTTTTTATTTTTATTATTGAAATTTATTTTTGATTTTTTTCTCCATTTTTAAAAAAATAAGTTTTTAATTTTTTAAAATTTATTTTTGTCTTATTATGCTGCCTAATATGGGCCATAAGTCCAAAATTTAAAATTTATAGTTTTATTTTCCAAAATTTAATTTTTTATTTTTTATTTATTTTTTATTTTTGTTATTCATATTTTTTAAAAATATTTTCTCATTTTTTTTCTTTTATTTCATTGAAAAGTCAATTTATTTATAAAAATATATTTTTTTTATTAGTTTATTTATTTACAGCCATGACCCATGAATAAGTCAAATTTATTTATTTTACTTTCTTATTTTCTTTCAAATTTTTTAAATATTTACTATGGCAAGTTCAATTTATTAATTAAATTTTTATTTTAATTTAGTTAAACTTAATCATTTCTTATCACTTCTTGTCGTGTCAGGCCATTATCGTGTCGTACCCATGCTGTGCCCTTGACACTTCGTGTCAGCCTGTGGTCGTGCTTGGCTAAGTCTGTGTTGTGCCGTGCCGTGTTCGTGGCCAAACCAAATCAACTATCGTGTCATGCCCGTGCCGTACCGGGTTTGACCGTGCCGTGCCATGTCCGTGCCGTGTGAGGCCAACTATCGTGGCTGCCCGTTGCCGTGCTCTGCCATTTTCCGTGCCTCGTGCCCGGTGTTCCGTGCCCCGCTCAGACCGTGCCGTGTCGTGCCGTGCCCAACTTTTAACCGTGCCCAAAGCGTGCCTCGTGCATGGATTTTTTCGTGCCGTGCCCGTGCCGTGCCGTGCCGTGCCGGCAAGGTCCGCTTGACACCTCTACCTCTACGTCTATGGCTATAAATTAGTAGAAAATAAGAGTGTGGAATCATGTTTTTTTGGTTTCTATGTCACTTGCATCTTGGGAGGTGGCAGTATTAGAGAGGTATGGGTTGAAAAACAGGGGAAAGAAAAGAAAAATAAAACTTCTACTTCTTTCCCCAAGACTGAACCCTATGGCCAATCAGTGGTGAGGGATGCTGTCTCTAGGAGAGCCTTATAATTGTCGCTTGCACACCAAAGAAAGAATATTATCCACCACGGCATTGTGGATATCCAGTAAGCAATTCTTCAACCCAAGAAAGTCAAAAAGGAACCTATGAAGAGATAAACCATTGAGAACTCTTCAGCTAATTACACAATTACTCAGATTAAATTTAACAAAAAACATAATTCTAGAATGGCAAAGTTAGAATACAAAATACAACCCGGCCTAGCCTTGTCGCAGACCCCACTTTGGCTTACAGGCGCAAAGGGCGAGCCTTGGCACAGCAGTAAGGTTGCATCTTTGGTCAACTGGGATAATGGGTTAGAACAGCCTCCTTGCATGCGGGTACGATGTGTATGTTGACTCAATAACTTCGATTTTGATGATAACAAATATTGTGGTTTATGGCTAATATGCTTACTTAGCGTGGTTCAATCTTTAAAGCTAAATTGATCAAGAAAAAATTGTCAAAACACTTTTTGCCCAGAAAGTGTTGATACCTTAAGACTTGAGATCCTATTGATAAATCTGATAAAAGGTCTTAAATAAGTCATGAGTTCATTGGATTGAGATAACGAAGAACAACACATCCATGGGGAAACATCTTGAAGATCATGAAGTGATCGATACTTAAATAGGCCAAGAACATCAATGACATGCATTTTAGCGAGAAGTGTCGACACATTGTTCCAATTGTCGCCACAAGGGGGGAAGACAGTCTTGACTCTATGAGACAAAATGTCGACACATTCTGCTTGAAGTATTGACACCTGAAGACAGTAAGCACAGATTCATATCTGGGAAGACAAGTGTCGACACAT
>CM018909.1:10028944-10031444 GCA_009663005.1 Actinidia chinensis | reverse complement strand
TCTATGATATTAGCAGAGGAAGAAAAAAGAATGGCAGAGAGAGGCAATGTCAACAAGAGCTGCGAAGAAGTCTCAAATGGAGCATGTTGAGCTCAGCATGAGCTCATAGTCTCTTCTTGGTGGACTATAAATACAGAGAGGGCCAGAGAGAAGAGCAGTGGGTGCAGAGAAACTGTAATCCTTGACGATTACTGGGAGCCCACAGAATGTTGCTGTGTGCAGAGGGGCCTGAGAGAAGGGGAGTGCTATGGTGTGCTGGTGGAGCACGAGAAGCAACGAGAGGGATCTGGCAGAGAGGGGCTAGAATTGGTAGCTGTGAGATCTGAGAGAGACAGTGAGAGATGAGAGGTGCTGAGAGGTGAGTGGAGATTGAGTCTCCCTATCTGTACTCATTGTAATTCATTCTGTGATATGAATTATTTGTTCCTCTCCGTGAGATGTAGGCAGATTGGCCTAACCACGTATATTGTGTCTTGTGTGTGTGGTTGATATGGTTAGATGTGCGATGGTTGAATAGTCCTTGGGCACAACAATGATATCAAAGCCAAGTTCGAGTCACCGGAGAGGTCACGGAGCGGATTTCGGCGGCTTGACGGAAGCCGATTTTGAATTCTGACCAAATCGGAAGTGCTCAAAAATGGCGTTTGAGCACCACTAGCTCGTCCCCGAGCGAAGCTCCAGCCCAAACGGAGTCCAAATTGGATTTCAAACGAGTCCTCACCGCCGCATGAAGTTCGGAGCGTCAGATCCAGCGCGCCCCGCGCCCCAAGCGCTCCAAGGAAGAAAGACGAGTGGTGATTATGCGCCCCCCCATGCGTCCCAGGATTCTCTCTATGTGAAAGAATATTAAAGGCAACATCATCATGATTAAAGACAAAAACAAAGAGAAAGAAAGGAAAAAGATAATGATGATGTTTGGTTGGGTGGCTGAGAATATTTTCCAAATAATGCACCAATTTTGACAAGCCGTTTGGCTGAGTCAAAACGAAGCCAGTGAACAGTCAACCCCACCGTGACCAACCAGCCGCATTGACCAGCCGCGTGACCAGACGTTGACCAGTCAACCCGTTGACCGTTGACCAAGTTTGACCGAAAAACACTTTTTCCCCTGAACTTTCTGTTAATTACAGATTGGTCCCTGAAGTTTTTTAGAAATTGCAGTTTGGTCCCTGGAGTTTGGGAAAATTGCAATTAGGTCCCTGGAAAAATTGAACATTTCAATTATCCATTGAAGTTTTGATTGTGATCATTGGGTCCCAGAAGTGTTGAATTTTGCCAAAGAAAAGGCCTGTCTGAGTTGTTCTCTGCATTCCGGATTCATCCGCGACAGGTCAGGTTTTCAGAATTTTGCTTCCATTTGGAGAAGTAAGAAGCGGAGTAATTTGAGAGCCCTGCTCAAGCTTCAGATGCGGATTACGCCCAGAAAATCAAGGATGAGGATGAGATGAACAGGAAGATGATTGGGCATATCAGACCAATGCATGGACACGAGGTTGTTCCATAATGTAGCACGATGCGAGAGGTTACAGATCAGACAATGCATTGAACACAGGGGTCGTGTTCCAACATGAGAAAAGGATGAGACGATTGCTCAGGGTTGGGACCAATTGAGAGGAGATGTTACCGGGAGGCATACATCTCAGAACAAAGTCTTATTGAGAAGGCTTGTTGTTGAAGCTTCAGCGAGGGGACTACAGTGGCGGACAATACGAGCGAGTTCCAGGAGCCACAGAAGAGGTCAAAATGAAGAGGCCAGAGACGAGGGTCTCAGGAGAGGTCAAGAAATGAGGTTAGAGAAAAGAGGTCAAGGCCAAATGATGGCGGAGGGCAGAATCCAGAGGTCGCCACTTTAATGTTTTATTGCGGACCAGGGAGGGGAGCAAGAAGAATTGTCCAAGGAACAAAGCACCAGATCAGTCTTCAGATGTGCAGCAACACAGCAATGATGGCTGTGGATGAGAGTGATGTTCTCCTAGGCAGCATCGGCAGATTGTAGAGATAGATGGATTTCTGATTCAGGAAATTGCTACCCTTGTGCAGGAGACAGAGGTGTTCTATACACATGTAGCATGCGAGGGAATGTTTGGATGGCTAACGATGCGATTGTTGGAAAGACAGTCCGGTTCCGCATGGACAGACGGGAAGATCCATGAAGGTGACAGGGTTGGTAAGGCACATGTTTCATTGAGATGCAGGCGTCGAAGCGATGATGAAGTTTTGAAGCTAGTGGAGGGGAAACACTCAGAGTTTACAAGGAAACAGGAGAGTGCAGGGAAGGAAGACTGGAAGGCTATACCGACTGAGGGAGAATGTCCAGACAGGAAGATGCTGTCCGAAATAGGTCCAGTGGTATAGCAAGATGGATGGACGAAGAAACGAAGCAACGTTGCACAGAGGCACGCAAAGCAAGCGAGGGAGTACCTGATGGATTGTACTTGAATGATCCACAGTGGGACAGGAGCGCAGGGAGATGTTTGGATTACGTGCAAGAAGTCTGGCC
>CM018909.1:10001444-10011444 GCA_009663005.1 Actinidia chinensis | reverse complement strand
GAGATAAAAAATTAAGGATAAACATCTGCGGTGGTTCTGCGACAGAGTAAAGCTAATGCAGTCAGTCACCAATCGAAAATGCACCTAGCTGCACCACAGAAATAGTGAGAACTACCGCCAGAACTGTTTCCAAACAACACTCTCCAACGGTCAAGTTAGACGACTAAAAAGTAGAGAGAGTGTCTATTTTTTCAGAATGAATTCGCATATCTTTGAAATAAAGAAAGGCTAACTTTATATGGCACAGCTCGGCGTGTGCCTTAACGAGCCAGCTATCTCGTCACTAGACGGGCTATGGCCTGGGGAGTGCTCATACGCGCTGACCGTTGTGTCACTGGATGGGATGTGGTTCCCTAATTTAGCTTGTTTTTTTATCTTTGTTTCCTTTTTGCAACTTATCTGCGTTTTTCTGTAACCTTTCTGCTATTTCATACTTTGTGCAGTTTCTGTCTTTTGCTTGCGTTTCCTCTTTTTCGGCGTTTATTTTGAGTTCTTGACCCCGGCTTGTCCGCCATTGTTGGGGCCCTATGCTTTTTGGGTTTCTGCGAACCGGGTCACCCTTGACCCGTTTCTCCTGATGAAACAGGTCTAGGTAACCTCATAAAATAATTGGCCTTAGGGCTTTGTCCTTCAGGCCCTTCTGTTGTAGAGATAGGTTCGAAGCAGTAGGAGTTGTCCCTTAGAAAATAGTTAGTAGTCTTAGTGGGGGCAGAGTTCGGTGCTCGCAGTGAGTTCATCCGACTCTGTTTCCAAAACCTGGTCACGACTGTTTGGCCAAGTTCGTTCTAACTATTTTGTCTTTGTCTTTAGAACATGGAGTTGAACCAAGCTTAGCTACTAGTTCATGATGACACAGTTTTGAATAAGTTAAGGACCGATCACGGCATCCTCGCGGATGTCGAAATAGAGCATCCCGAGCCAAATGAGAATGCCAGCCTAGTGGAGGGTCACGGTGACCACATCCTGGTTTGTATTTGGTTGATCCATCAAGCCAGGCTACGATTCCCAATCAACCCGATGCTGAAAGAGATGATGGCACGCTGTCACCTTACCTTCATGCAGGTATCTGTCAATTTCGTCCGAATCGTGCTTACGGTGGACACGTTGATGCACGAGATGGAACTCTCTTTCAGTGCTGAGGACCTGTTGCATGTCTATACTTGGTGCGACCGAAGAGGGAGTCGGGCATTCCTTTTTTGAAGGGTAACCACTACTTGCGTCTTAGGAACTTGCGCTAGCCTCAAACGAGGTTAGTTGTTGATAACCCAGACAAGGACTTGTTCCTCGACGAGTTTGTTTGGGTCTCAAGTAATTGGGAGTTCCAAACTAGGGACGATGGTCTCTACTCGTTCTCGAGGCATAATGGCCGCCTACCCAATAGTAAGTGCTTCTTTTGCTGAATTTGCAATCTTTAGTTTTGTGAAGTTTCTCATGCTGATACTGACAATTGTTTCCGGTGTTGTGCAGACTTCAACAATCAATTTAAGCGCCGATCTAAAGAGTGCAAGGAAGCCATCTAAGTCGTTAACAACAGACAAGAATTTAGGAAGGTGATCGATATTCTTGCGTACGAGCCGATCTATCAGCACATCACATGATCCCTTATAAGGCCGAAGAGCTCGAAAGGATTAGACTCCCTCCTCTACGCATCGAGGGTCATGCTCCGTAGTGCGACGCCTTCAACTCAAAAAGTTTTGGAGCCAAGCTCAACTGAATCCTCCCCAAACTAAAGTCTGGGAAGAAGGCGTCACCTCAAGCTCATCAAGTTACACCTCTTTTGAGTCTTCAAATGGTGAAAAAGAAGAAGAGGAAGCGGTCATCTAGCTCGTGGTGAACAGGCGAAGGAATCAGGTGCCTTCCTTAGCTGATCCAGAGGCTCCTATTATTACCATCTCCATCTTGAGCTCGGACAATGAACATTCAGACGACCTCGCCTTCGTGCCACTCCAGCTCGCAGGAGATATTGAGATAGCTCATTCCTTTAGGGAGGGTTACGATACAAATGCGAGCTCAAGCGAGATTAATATGGGGGGATTCAAGACCTTAGGCCAGAAGAATTCTGTGCTGGTCGCCAGCCCTCTTACCATAGTGTTTCCTCTTATTAGCTAGGTGTCGTTGCCATCTCTTGATCTAGTTTCGGCATTGTCCACACAAGCAGGGGTCGAACCGAGTTCATTGGGGGGCCCTCTCAAATGTAAGGGGAGGGAGCTTGCGACAAGACCCTCCAAAAAGTCCAAGAAAAAAACGGGGGGTACAAGCTCGACCCGCCTCCCTTCTTTGAGCGGGAACGCCAAGCTCTGGAAGCCTGAAATTCTCCACGACTGAGCTTAAAAAATAGGTGATGGTGGCTGACTCTTCCGAGGACCATGGCACCAGCTTGGCCCTCTCGTGCGCAGTCATGCTACCAAAGGATGTCGCCAATCTTATAGAGGTGGAATCGAAGAAATCAGGGACTTGCTTGTGATGCAACAAGTCCAGGTAAGTGTCTCGACCTCGGTGACCTTTTAATTTACTTTTTTAACTTTTTTAGAATTTGACATTTCCCTATCTTTGCTTTGCAGAGCGAGCCTCAAAGAGCTTCCGCCATCTCGGAGCTGATGAAGGAGCAATTTGCCGAGATTAAGAAGTCCAAAAAAAAGATAAGCTCTTTGGAGAAACAAACCAGACTAGACTCACAAGTTGTTGAGAAGGCTAAGCTGAAGCTCGCTACTATTGTGCAAAAGAGAGATGCTAGCAACATCGCCATCTCTGAAGGTCGGGTGGAGGTAACTGCCATCCAAGTGAAGCTGGACAAAGCCCTGAAACAACTGGTGGAACTCGAGAAGGTAGCCAGCGACCATGTCTAAAAACGTGTGTACAACTGGGGTATTGACCAAGCTAGAGAAAATTATGACAAGCAGCTGGCCAATCTTTGCCCTTGTATCTTCCAGGATGGTTGGTTGGCTTACTTGAAGGAGCTCAGCGTCCCCCCTGAACACTCAGCTTAGAGGGCGGCTCCCCCCGTAGTCGAGCTAGTAGACCCCCCTCAAGCCTATTCTCCACTTGTGCTGGTCGATTTTAATGAGGAAGAAATGCTGGAGGAGGCAGATGAGATCCCGGAGAAGAGCCCTGAGGTGGTTGGCGAGTTCAGCCAGGAAATAGCGGAAGTAGAGGAAGACGACGTAGCAGCGATAGAGGATTGCGCAACAGCAGCAAAGGATGGTGTAGCTACTGAAGGGGCTTCTCCCAACCGGTCCCCAGTTTTGTAATAATTTTTATTCTTTCAAACGAGCTTTTGTACTTAAAACAATCTTCAACCATTTTGTAATGAATGATCTATCTTTCCGTAGCTCGTTTGCATGTTTTCGCTTGTTCATATTGTCTGAATGCACTTTGAGTGATATTCGCAGGATATAGTTCGGAACTCATGTAGAGTTCGGCTAACTCTTTCTTTAATTTGTTGTTGTGTACTTAGGCAAACCTCGAGGGACCGAGCTCGGAATTTGCATAGAATTTGGCTAACACCTCCTAAAAACTTCTACTAAATATACTTGGCAGTATTCATAGGGTTGGGACCTCGCATAGAGTTCGGCCAACTCTTCCTTGAAATTCTCGCTAAGTGTGCTTAAGCTAACCTCGAGGGATAGAGCTCGGAACTCGCAAACAATTCGGCTAACTCTTCCTTGAAGAATGTTTGCTAAGTACGCTTTTGCAATATTCACAAGACAGAGCCCGAAACTCTCGTAGAGTCTGGCTAATAGTTCCTTGAAATTCTTGCCAAGTGTACTTAGGCAAACTTCGAGGAACAGAGCTTAGAACTCGCATGCAGTTTGGAAATCTCTTCCCTATGTTACAGCTGCTCGACCAAGTTGTAAGGATGGGTATTTTCTTACTTGGCACAGCTTGTTCGGACAGGTAAAGTCATGCCTTAGCGAAGATTTGCTGCTTTTAGCATGCTCATAGTGCATAGTGCTTTTCTTTAAAACTGACTTTTGACCTTGCCTTGTAATGCTCAAGCCAAATGTTTGGCGGTTCTATAGCCCTGCTCGCATTTTTCAAGTCGTCTCAAGCTCGTGCTTGAGCGAGTAGGGAGTTCTTTCCTAACACAAAATCATTTTTCAAAAGTAAAGTAAATCAAAAAAAAATTCAAAACAAGTGATTTCTTATAAATCTTTAAGGAAAATGTTTAGTTTTGATAACAACGAGAAACAAATTTTTTTAAGTAAAAGGTTAGGACAAGTGTGTTGGATGTAAATAGAAGCTCGGTTAGGAAAATTACATTATCATGTTAGGACTTTATCAGGTTATTTGAATTTCGAAGTCTTCGCTGCGAGTTTTCTACACTAGACCTTCCGGTCGTATGTCTTGGCTGGTTGTTTTTCGGGCTAAGACTTCTTCATTATGGCTGTCGTTATATGCCCTGGTCTGTATTGTGGGCAAACTGCTCTAGCGGGATTACAGCTTTTAAGCCGAAAGTCAGGGTGTAAGGCATTTTGTTCATTACTTTCCGCGATTTGGTCCGATAGTCTCACACACGTTTGGCAATTTTGGATTCCCAGCTCGTGGTGGGAGCTCACCTGCTCAAAATGGCCAAGACTCGTCCACTTTAGTGAATAATTCCCAAGAAAAAGGTCTTCCTCCGGGTCACGTCCGTGTCTTCGCTGCTCTGATCAAACCTAGAGTTTGGTTTAGTCTCGGCTTCCTCTACTTCTTCCGCTTCTTATAACCTGGTTTTCTCTTGATCTACGAACTCTTTCAAGTGCCCATCTCGAACGAGCTGGTCCAAGGTCTTTAGAGTTTGGTAATTTTTTGTTCTGTGTCCCCTCTCCTCATGGTATGAACACTTCCACCGTTGGTTCGAGGCGGCTTTTGAGTTGGGGTCCCCTCATAAGGGTTCAGACTTCCTGAAGTATGGCTTATCTCAGATTTGAGCAAAGAGTTTGTAGATTAGTTTCTTGAAAACCACGTTAATCCCTCGTCTTGCCCGATTCTCGTGATCAATTGTGTCCTTACGCCCTTTGAGTTGCCCTTCGCCCCAGGGAATCGGACCCGCATTTCGTTTTGCTTGCCGAACATCATCCTCTAACTGAGCAAACATTTTGACCTGGGACATGAGGTCTTGGAGGTTAGTTGGAGGGCTGAGCATCAGGTCTTCCCAAATTCGTTCCCCTAGAGTTAGTCCAAGCTTGTAACTAGTTACTGCTAACTCCTCCGAACATTCTTCAATCTTATTAAAAGTTTTTCAATAACGCTTGTTGTAATTGCAGAGTGATTCGATTTTGCCTTTCTTGAGTATCAGAAGAGAACCAACTCCCCTTGGCGCTTTGGTATTTGTAACAAATCGAACTATGAATGACTCGGCAGCTAGTGAAAGTTTTCAATTGATCCCGCGGGAAGTCGGTCGAACCATTTCAACCCAAGATCTCCTAAGTTCGATGGGAATACCCAACACATCAATGTGTCCAAGTGATTCCAAAGCGCCATCATTTTTCTGGTGGGTCCATTCCCTAGAGATGGCGTCTGGTACCTCGAGACTGGTTCCCTCAGCACGGGCCTGATTGCATGGGCTACTGACCCTGCCGAATGATTCTTTACCCAATGTTGCTATAATTCGTCTCGTAGCTTATCGCGCAGATCACCACCTCAATTACGCTTGGCGATAAGAATCTCACGGAGATCCGTATTGGAGGGAGTTCGGCTAGACAATACTCTTCACTTGCTCGATGCAATGGATTTGCTATCGTTCTGGCTATTCAGGCTGGCACCGAACCTGCGTTGCCTTCTACTTCGACCATCCTAAGGTGGGGGGTTTGATTCTTTGGTCCTTTCTTTAAATGATTCTGCGTTTATCGCCTGATGTGGCTTCATCAACCTATTGTCAACTAGGATCTGCTCCTTTTGGACCAACTGGGTTTGCAGTCGTTCAATAGTTATGTCCCGGCTGTCTCCTCCTCCAAGGAGCAACCGACCTGGATTCTACCTATAAGTGGCCCTGGTTATCCTCCGGGCATCATCCAGTAGTTTAGCCCCTCAACTCCTAAGAGTTTTGGGTTCATAAGGGACTTCCTTATGAGTTTCTCGACTGTCGAAATGGTTGTTGCTTTGTGATGTCATTGGAATCAGTTTTGCAAATGTATATAATCAATCTATAGACGATGCCAATTGTGGGGTGTGAATTTATGAGATCAGAGATAGAAAATTAAGGATAGACACTTGTGGTGGTTCTGCGGCGGAATAAAGCTAATGCAATCAAGTACCAATCGAAGATGCGCCTAACTGCACCACAAAAGTAGTGAGAAATGTCACTGGAGCTATTTTGGGAAAAGGCTCTCTAACGGTCAATTTAGACAACCGAAAAGTATATATATAGAGAGAGTGTTTGTTTTTCTAGAGTGAATTCACGTACCTTTAAAAGAAAGAAAGGTTGACTTTATGTGGCACAGCTCGGCTCGTGCCTTGACGCGCCAGCTATCTCGTCACTGGACGAGTTGTGGCTCGGGACATTCTCGTACACGCCGACCGCTGTGACAGCGGGTAGGAAGCTGACCCAGCCACGCTCTTAAGGCTTGGCTAGTAGCTATCATCGAACTGCCGAGGTCTCCATCAAGGCGGGGGGGCTGTCAAAAGAAGCTTCGCTGTGCAACTTACCTTCTGTCCCCTAACACGCTATGGGATCACCGCCGACCGTTGCCCCTCGTCCAAACTCCGGCGCGGCTGCTCCACCGAACTTACTAAATAGCACCAACTCGGGAGTGATAATGGCCTTAGCTTGGATGATGCTTGTGTTTAATGATGTCTCGACTAAGCTTACTTTTTGGCGACAGCTCGATGGCAGTGCCCGCTCTCATAAGGCCAAAATCCATAGTTGTATATTTTATCCCCTTACAAAAATAATGCCTCTAAAATTATTGAAGGGTATAGTCTGAAAGCAACCTCTTTTAACTTTGATAGGGCATCTAGTACTTTCTAAGAGCATCTTCAGCCACCCCTATCCTTGCTCTTAGTTTAGGAAGTATAATGCTGAAAATAGTTATTACTGATGCTTTAAATGTCCCTTTAAATTTAGGGGTTGCTAGAGGGGAGCCATTGTTGACTCCTTAACAATATTAAATCAATATATATATCTCCCTTTCACTCTTTTATGCTCTTTTCCGGCTAGATGCTCTCACTCAGCAACAGTGTTTTGATTGTGTGAGAGAGGGTGGGTGATAACGAAAGAGGGGAGGGTGTTTGGTGTTGGTGGCACGAAGAGAGGAGGGCGATCGCCAGTGGTGATTTGGAATTGGGTTTTTGCTGTGTATTGATTTGAGGGGAATGAGCTCCCTTACCGACTGCATGATCTCCATACCTTCATATACCTGTATTATGGACTTTAACCTAGACTGATACCGACAATTTGAATCGTTCATCTTGTAGATTTCATAGTGAAGGTCATTTACGCAAAAAATCAATTTCATCGAATACCTATAAACACAAGTAAAAAATTATATTTTTATTTTCTTAAATTAATGTTTGATATGATTGTAAACTAAAACAATTAATTTTATAAAATAAAATATGTGTTGTTCCTATATTTATAGATAGATATTCGTTGAAACTATTTTTTTGTATTAATAACTTTTATTATGGGGCCCATGAGATGAACAATTCAGATTGTTAGTGTGAACTTGGAGTGAGGCCCACAAAAAAGGTACGAAGGAGTGATAGTTAGCTCATCCTTATTTCCTGAGATTGATTATAAAAAAATAGTATTTGATAAAGTAGAGAATATTGTCGGAGAACGTCAAAAAGGAATTTATTAACTTGAAGGGATCATTATATTAAAATTTGGTTAGAAGTATTTTTCTATTTTTGGTTACAGATTAAAAGATAAGGGTTAATTGCACTTTTTCCCTTAAAGTATTGACCGATTTTTACTTTGACAATCAAACAAATAATTTTCTCACTTTTACTCCTCAAATAAATCATTGCAATCTGGACAAATTACTAACTTCTGTCTATTTTTTTGATGGAACACTAAAAATGGGCATTACATGATGCCAAACCCCACTCCTACCCTTCACCCTTTTACTACTAACATCGCCACCACTACCAGCCGCCGTCAGCATTGTTACCTAGGGATGACAACAGGTAGGATATGGATCAGAGGAACCCTCTCCATACCCGATAACCCAAACTCAATTAGGTATCAAATAAATTTGGATATACCCAATACCCATTTATAAATCTGTTTACTAAATAAATTAAATAGTACTAAAGAAATTAATCACGTAGCATAAGAAACTACAAAAAAATGAACATTAAGTAAGCTGGTAAAAATACAAAGAAAAAAGAACTCCATAAAAATTCAAAACTATCATATATCAAATTCCAATTCTAACCTCAGAATTGGGTACACAACAAATAATGGGAGAGAATAAAAGGTAGAAAACCCTAATTATATATACACATAGGGCATGTTTGATTACCCGGACTAAACCGAACTAGGCGGGACTGGACTCGTTGAGTCCAGTCCAGTCCCACGTTTATTTTTTCAAAATAACTCTGGGCTACTAATCCGAGCAGACCGAATAGTCCCCCATACTTGGGACAATTTTGTCCCTGGGTGTTCCATGGTGTTATTAGTCCTCCAAGTAGTTTGGGACTACTTGACCAATCTGGGTAAACAAACAAGCCCATATAGGTTAATATAGTAAACTGCACAACCATAATAATCATCAACTCTGCCAACACAAATGCACAAAGAGAGGGGGGAGCACCATGACCCTCACGATATGATGAGAACGGTTTGAAATTGTGCGGTGGTGCCACTGACGATGGTGATTATCACCATCGCCCTTCCCTCACCATCACTAGCCTCCTTGACTCTCCTCGCCATCCCTTAACCTCCTAGATCGGGAACGCACACCGCCGCCCCCTCCCCCCGCATGTCCCTCATCTCCTATCCCTTCTTCTCTCGTGCTTCACTTTATTTCTCTTCCATCCATTAAAACCCTAAACTTTATGGAGGGCAATCATAAGGGAAACTAGAGGTTTGGTGGATTTGGTGGTAGATTGTGGGGTATCAGGAAATGAGGTGAAATTTTTTCTGCTTGGGGGGACAATGGGGTGGGGCCATGGGTAGGCGCGAAGGGGCAAAGGGAGGTAAGGGGAGGGGTTGAATGGTAGGGAAGGTTTGGGAGTAATGGCATGTGGTGTCTATGGTTAGGATTTAAGGTTTGAAGGTAAAGATGGGATAGATGGAGATGAGAGAAATTAAGGCTATATTTGATAGGATGAAATGATAGATGGAATCAAATAGTTACTCTCTTGGATTAATCATTTTAGTATCTAGTTGATAAAAAAAATAATAGAATAGTTTATTAGAACATAGGAATAGGAATGATGATTACTCTAAGGTAATAAAAGAATATTCATTCCATTTTTATTCCTTAAAAAACGAGAACGACTATTCCTACATCTTTTCATTTCAATCTTTATTCCATCTATAATATAAAACACAATTCATTTTGAACTACGATTGAAATTCATTTGAGTTAATTCAAGGTTGAGATTTCACCTGATATTATTTTTTTTCCTCCCCAAAGTATCACTTCTTTCTTCTCAAAAGTGTGGAACTTACATAATTTCTTATTCAATGGACAAAAAATCTCTAAATCTAAGTATATTTTTACCCATTGAATCATTTTTTAGTGAGACTCAAAAAAAAATAAATTAAAACACCTATTTCTTTTTCCCTCATTTCTCCCCAAACTAGCAAAAAAAATTCAAAATTATTATAATTTATAATTTATTTTTTATTTTGTAGTAATGCATCTATTCATATATGCATGCAATGTATATTTTATCTGACATTTATATCTTATATGTTTTTTAGATTATAAAACTCTAACGGGTACACCTAAGATGTGATTTTTTTTTACGTAGTGCTCATGGGCACGACCAATTACTAGTTTTTTATAAAACTCATTTCATCCAACCAAACATGAGGGTTTTTGGTAGAGTTGGGCCAATAGAGATA
>CM018909.1:9986444-9991444 GCA_009663005.1 Actinidia chinensis | reverse complement strand
AATTCTTGAAAAATCCTACTGAATACTTAAAATATAACATACATTATTTTACATAAATTAACATGTATTGTTTATTCGTATTTATCGTGTAATATATTAATATAATATATATAATGTGTGTTTGGTGTGTGTGTGTGTGTGTTGTTGTGATTAATTAGGAAATTAGATTATTTAAAATTTTGGAATCTTACAACCACCCTCCACTTCCACCACATCACCACTATTCCTCCACTAACAATACCACATCCATTACCACCCTCCACCACTACTACTACCGTTGTTAACACTACCAATACTCCAAACACCACCACAATCCATACACCTACCAATACCACAACCACACCATCATCCACCTCTACTACCACCCTCACCACTTCTCTACTTCCACCACATGCATCACCATCTCCACCACTACATCAATCACCATTCCTTTGCCATTATCACAACTACCACCATAATTACACTAGCGTTGCCGCCGCACATCACTACCACCAACTGTTGACTCAATGTTTCGATTTTGATGATAACAAAATATTGTATTAGTGACTAACATGTTTACTAAGCGTGCAGAATCATGAATTAAATCTCAATTGATTAAAAGAAAATTACAAAACACTTTCTGAAAGAAAGTGTCGATACCTTTGAGACTGAAAGTTGTATTGATTAAATCCATTTAAAGTCTTGAACAAAAGGTAAAAATCATAAATCTCTCTATAATGAAGTTATTGAAGATCATACGTGTAACATCCCGAATTTTTAAAATATGTAATTAAGCAAATTAGATATAAAATAGATACAATAAATACAAAACATGTATAATAGATGTTAATTATGTAAAATTAATAAATTTTTATTCTGTATTAAGTAGATAATGTAAGTAATTTGGAGTTGAATTGAAAGATTCCTAACTTCTGAGATAAATAAAAAAAATATTTAAGTTGAAAAATGGACTTAAGTGTAATATTCAAATCCTTTTCGGCCAATGGGGCCTTTTTGTTGTTTATATATATGTAAAGCGAAAGAGAGATAGATGAAGTATGGAGAAAGAAAAAGAAAACAAACATCATCATGGATGTTTTCCAAAAGAAAAGAAAAAGAAAAGAAAAAGAAAATAAAAGAATAAATATATTTAATTAGATATATTTATATAGTAGAATGGAGAAGGGGAAAGAATGAGAAAGAGGGAGAGAGATACGGAGAGAAAGAGAAGGGAGACAGGTGAGTACTCAGCCAGGGAGGAGGAAGAGAATTTGAGTTAAATTCAATTCTTTCTCCACTTCCTTGCTAATTCTGATATGTTAAATCTATTATATCAACTCATATTTAGTGTAAATAATCTGTCAAAATATCCCAAAATTTTATCATTTGAAATTTTTTTCTGGAATCAATTTCGGGATGCATTAAAATCGATTTTTATGCACCGATCAGCAGTAAGTTATTTTGACGCAACTCCCTCATATGATATCCGTTTGATGTGATTCAGTTTCATATGAAAGATACTTCAAATATCTACAAGTTATCGTAAAATACAAATTTTTCCAATTTCAAGTTTAAAAGGGTAAAAAAACAGACTTGGAAATATGAGTAACAAAACTGAATTAATTATGTTTTTATCCAAACCCACTGTCGTATTTTAGTCATAACTTCGTATACTAAATATTTTTAGTTTTGTTCAAGTGTCCCGTTAATAGCTATTTTTAATACCTCCAAATTTTATTGAAATAATATTTTTCAAATTCGAATTTAAATGGCCCAAAATCGCCTTGCAGTTCGAACATAAAACTGCGTTTTTTGGATTTTCATTCAGCGAGTTTGAAAATTTTCAACGTTGTAGGGTTTACAAAAATTATTTTTAAATAACAAAACATGTATGGTTAGCCTAGTAACTTGAAAAATAACTTTAGTTACATAATAAAGACTTAAGTAAATATATAATCGTAATATGTCGACAAATGAACTGTATAGGATCGATCCGATTACCTAAGGAACAAGACGAGCGAGTTTTAACACATACCCAAGCAGCAAGTAAGTAACCTAAATCTCTAAAGTAGAGTAACTTACTTTTTGATGCTAGGATATAATGCATGAAATTTGTATGCCTATGCAAATCAAATCCATGATAGATATGAATCTTTTGAAAAGATTTTTTTATGTATATGCCTATGTACCATCATGTTTCTACCTTTCGGGAAGGTTACTCGGCCGGCAGCCCGACTCAAGGGGTGTGAAATCACGTTATCAAACCGCGACTAAGGAAGGAGGTCATAGTGGCATAATGTATGTTTCAAGAATTATGTTAACTCGGATATGTCAAAATACAGTACAGCATGAATTTGAACAAGTTATTGGCGAAAGATTAATATTTTATCTTTCTTCACCTATGTATGGTTATATGCATCTATCATTGTATTTTATATTTCGATATGTACGATAAAATCTATTTAGAGATTATGATTATACGCTAAAGCAAATGTGCTAGGAAATATTATTTTTGACATATTTCATGTGATAAAGAACAAGTGGAGTAAAATAGTAGAACCATGTTATGTACTAAGAACACGAATTTATGTAGTTATAGTTCGGAGTAGAAGTCCGATAGCTTTTTGAATATGTAATGTCTTAAGTCTGTATGACTGTTAGACAGGTACAGTCTCTCTACCTCCTAGGCCTGTATTTCAAATGAATGAATTTAAATATTGAGTTTTATTATTCCAAAAATAAAATTTATATGTTCGCTTCCGCACACGAAAAGTTTTTAAAGAAAAGATACGAAAGCTTTAAAAAGAAAGATTTTTACGAAGAAAAATCCAGAGTGTGGGACGACGCTCGATGGCCGGGCGACCATGTAGGTGGTCCGTGCGGGTCGTTTACATACGTTGGGGGAAAAACAAATATCAAAGATCGTGAAGTGCATCAATACTTAAATGGCCAAGAAATCAACGAACGCATTCTAGCTAGAAATGTTGAAACCATCTATAAAAGTATCGACACCTAATGTCAGTAGCCAAATAAGCATTTTTGGAGAAAGAAGTATCGACACCAGTATCGACACCTAATGCCAGTAATTAAAGAAGTATTTATAGAAAAAAAATGTCGACACTAGTATCGATACCAAATGTTAGTATCCAAAGAAATATTTTTGAAGAAGGAAGTATCGACACCAGTATCGACACCTGTGGACAGTGTGCAATTTGGAATTAAAAAATGTCGCACAACATGGTTTTAAGTGTCCACACATGCAAATTCTGGGAGTTTTGTGAAAAACTGCAACCACTTCAAATGGGAATATCTTAAGTTACAGATATCTAAATACAGAAAAGTTTGAGTCTATCTTCAAGATCTGGAAGTTATCTTTCCAATGAGACTAAATTTATGACCAAAATCGAAGTATTGAAAAAGTTATGATAAAAAGAGCAATGCTCTATTTTTGTGAATTCTATAGCCAACTTCAGATGTGATTATCTCTATCTTTAGAGGTTCAAATAAAGAAAGTTTTGAACATAAATTGTAGCTCCGTAAGTCTAGTTTCCAACGCAATAAACGATATTTAAAAATTCCACGTAACGAAAAAGTTATGGCCAATTTACTGAAAACTACACCCAAAAACTAAATCTGTAAGAAGGTGTCGACACGTGCAACAAAAATGTCGACACTTTTTGTCAGTAGCTAAAGACTCAAATCTGGGAATGCAAGTGTTGATACCTCTGGTTAAAGTATTGACACCTTAGCATAACGGCTCTATTTTTTGAAAATTATAAAGGTTTTAAAAAAATATTAAATAACCTTCAACCACCTCTAATGGCTATATCAACTTCAAGGCCATTAAATACAAGCCTCCAATAACAAAATTTGAGAGTTGAACAACAATTCTATAACATGGATTTATCATTAAAGAGTTTCAAATTGCAAAATCTATTAAAATTTCTCTTGTTCATCAAGGTTGAGCCATTACACTCTTATCTACTCTTCATATAAAGTTTATTTTCAACTTGTACTTCTATTATTGTAAGTTTGAGTGTAGTTTAGATAAAAATATTTGTAGTGAGAGTTTGAGTGTTTTCTCTTATAAAAGCTAAATACTTAGTGAGAGTTTGAGTATTTTTCTTATAAGCAAAATACTTGTAAATTTGAGTAGAGTTTGGACAACACCACTTGATAGTTTGAGTGAAATTTGGACAAAATCACTCGTGTAAAAATAAGTTGGGCACTTGAACAACTAACACCCATATTGTAATTGTTGACTGCAAGTAGTGGAAGAAGATCTTGTCGATGTATTGAGAGGGATCACACATTGTGATCGAATCTCGGTAAATCTTTTTATCTCTTCTTGTGCTTTGATTTTTTTTCAATCTTACTTTTATTGTTTTGCATATAAATTCATCGATAGCTTGATTAATTAGATTAGGTTTTAATTAATCATAATTGTCATTAATTTATAAAAACCCAATTCCCCCCCTCCCTCCCCATCCCCTCTCTTGGGTTGCTTTTTGGGCCAACATCAACCATTTTTTTATAAATTGAAAGAGCAGATTCAGAAGGAAAAAAAAAAAGAATTTAGATTTATCTCGATGAACATATATATGAATTAGATTTAGTTTTTTAAATATATCAATTAATTTTAATTCATCACTTATATTTTTACCAAATAATTTTTTAACTTAAAATATTCAACATTAGTTTTCAGTACTTATTTTTTAATTTTCATCTAGTTTTATCAAACAACACCAAGATGTTTCCCTTAAAAACAGAGTCAGTGTGACGACCCGACCCTCCCGCGAGCCGTTAATTAATTACCTAAATTCTCCGTATTTTTTCTCAAATACAAATCAGAGCATCTATTGTCCCTCAATATTCAATAGGCTCCAAATATTATTGTTTACGAAATGTCTCCAAATATAATTACAAACAAAAAGATCAAAAATATTCAAGTCTTTCACTCGACCCAGCTCGTACTATCCGAAGACCCACGTTCGCCTGAAAAATCATTTTAAACAGGGAAG
>CM018909.1:9903944-9908944 GCA_009663005.1 Actinidia chinensis | reverse complement strand
CTTTTTAATGCTATTTGGTCCTATTGGAATATGAGATCTGTGCTTAAGGAATTGTTCTAACAACTTGAATTATTGTTGATACACAAACAAAGGGCCTATATGAGACCTACAGGGGAAATGGTGAACTCCAAGAAATGTTGGACGGACAAATTAGTGATTATTTCTTTTCATTGAGGACTTCAATATTGTTTTTATATTGGCTTCTTTGCTCTAAAATTCAAATTTATTTCTTGAATTACTTATGGTAGTTTGTTAAGTTAGACGAATAAAGGACTCTGGCGGAAGCTCTCACCTTCAGAATTGGCAAAGGCTTTGTTATAAAAGGTAATCGCACTTTTTTTGGGAGTAGAAGATTTTGTTGTTATAAGTAATTATGATTCGAAAATAGACTAAATTCAGCAATTGAGTGTGTTGAATGTTGGGTTAATAGATTAGACTCAAATCCAACTGTCATGTACCTGAGACTTTAGTTATAGTATGCGCGTGGAAATAGTTTTTTGTGATAGACTAGCTGATGTAGGACAAATAGGGAGGCTTTTGGGGTTTCAAAAAGAACAATGTTTTGAGATTGGAATTTTTAGATTTTTTCTGCTGTTGTTGGTGCAGAACATTAATAATTATAAGAAAGAGGAGAAGAAGATATTTTTAGGAATTGCTCATACAATCCCAAGGCATCACCTAGGGTTCCATAGGCATCACACCTAGGGCTTGAATTGTATCACACAACTCTTAGTAGTATTACATGTTTTTATATAGACTCGGGAGTATTCCCATACCAACTAGGAATAGGATTCTCATGTCAAATAGGACTATATTCCTAAACTAGAAAGTAATTAAAGCCTATTCAATACCAAAAAGGACACATAAAATCCTAATAAATATCTTGACCCATGGGCGACCCTTGTAGTCCATGCCCTGAAAGTCTTCAAAATTACCAAAATACCCCTGGGCTCTAAAATATTAGAAACATAAATAAAATAAATTCATATTTGAACCTTACATAAATAACCATAAAATATGACTCTACTAACTACTAAGACTAAAAAATATGACTAGTTGTAGTTTCAATTGGCCCAGCTCTGAAATCATGCCAATCTTCAAATATTACCGCTTTTTTTGAATTATTTTTTCTTAAGCTTCTTATAGCCAGCATCACTAGCCGAAACAAAAAGATCCATATTAAACTAACTCGACCGCTCGGACTATATTCATCTTTTCGGAAGCTCATACCCATGATTCTGGATCTTCATTAGTCCTGTTTGACTACTATTCTAGATAAGTAACCTATACAAAGGCCGTTGGTCCTCTTCACTCCTTATTTCTCTTTCTTATCTCTCTACAAAATTATCAACAAACCAAAAACACAACTTGGAAGCCTCTCGTTAGCCTAAATGAAGGCCTGTTAATACAATGGATTCAGAAGCTCCAAACCTCTCTTATTCGGAAGAATGACATTAGTCAATATGCTACTTCCTGTTTAAGTGGTGGAAAGCATCATAAGAACTCCAACCATCTCTAGTGAGAATCAGATTTCCTATATCTTCACTAAGTGGAACAAGCCCCCTGTAGACAGACGGCTCAGCTGATTTATAGGGCTTTTGAAAAGTCCCCTTAATCAGCAGAACTTATATTGATAAAAAAATAAAAGTGTTTCTCCCAGAAGTCTAAATTGCTGCTCCTCAAGTTAGAGAAAATATTCTCAAACAAAAGAAGCTGAAGAAAGCTTTTGAATATAGTAAACAACTAAGCTATACGTGTTATTTAATTACACTTTAGAGACGTCTTCTGTGATTAAATGAATAATTTCATTGATAAGACTCTTGGAGAAGGTGTTGTTTAAATACTCATCAACCAATATAGTAGAGTCTATTTCAATCTGTCTTCACCAATTCCTCCTGATGAGATCCCCTATACACAAAGGGGAGTAGGTCATGTCTTAATAAATGTGTGGACATTATATCATACAAACTACTGTAAGGCATGTCTATCTAGTCTAAGACCAGTCAGAGTGGGGGCCATCTTAAGGGTGAGCCAAGCATATCTGACAATGCCCTCAACTCTAGCTTGCAATCCATAAGTCCTTGGTGATCCTGCACAAGGTCATGGGATTCTTGGTCGTCCCAAGACCAAGGCACCGATCCTAGAGGTTCTTTGGGCTTGTTTCTGCCTAGGCATGATGTGTGGCATCAGGGTACAAGTCTTCGTTAGGTGGTCTTGTTGGTGCTGATGTGACAATGCAATGTTAACATGGTGGTCAAAGGGGATACATATACCTACAAGTGTGCCAATCAAGTTTTGGCCTATAAATTTAATTTAGGATCTCTATGTACTACAGGGAATGAGGGTAAACTGTTTTAAGGGGCGTTTTTAGAGCAAGAGATATCTAGGTGGAGAGGATGTACTAAACAAATCAAGTGTGGTCCTAAGTAGAGTCGTGATTTTACCCTTTTTTAAAACAACCCTTCAACTCATGTATTAAAAAGCATGTGAATTTCTATGCTGCAAGGGTGGATCTGGTATTTTTTTTTTAAGTCTGGCCATATTTTGACATTGGGAGGCCGTACATCATCTTCTACTCATGTTAGCAGATAATTACGGATGTTTTAGTAGTTACCACCTAAGTCACACAATTCGTGGGAAAGCTCTGTCGCTCCTGCTCTAAATTTGCGAATTGGCAAATTTGGAGTGAATTCGCACTAAATTCGCGAATCAGGAACAATTTCATGGATTGGCTTAAAAAACACAAGCCACAAGCCACTAATGAAATTTGAACTAAACGAACGTGGCTGCCATCCCAGCTGTTAGAATGCCTAACAGCACCGCCAAGCGTTTGATTCGCTTAGAGTTTTATTTGACCAGAGAGGCATGACCTTTGTAGGCCTAAAGCCCAACTTTTGTCTCATATCCGATGTGGGACGAAAGACTTTAATAGATGTCCAGTCCTTTAACAATGTCCACCCACAAACAATGTGGGATTGGGTATAGAGAAGGAAACACTTCACCCAAGTGGCTACTTTTTACAGTTTCGCTTGGATAAGTGGAGCTTGCTGCTGGTTTTGTGAAACAAATTGAACTATATAGCTGATATGTAATAGATATATACACGTTCTGGAGGCACTCCCGCTCTCAAGGTATTTTTACAAAAGGCACTTTCTCGCTCCCGCTTTGTGTGACCTAGGTTGCCACCTCCTGCTCATTGATTTTGTCAGCTACAATGACTCTTGAAGTTCTCCTAGGACATATTTTGGTGACTGTGTTCTTAGGTGGCTGTGTTCATGCTCAGGGAACAGAAATGCAGTGTGTCATTCCTCAATGTTGGACGGTAGTTAATTGCGTATTTGCGTCCTCTTCCTGCAGTATAGTAGGGGCTATGAAGGGTGCCCTCTTATACTCCTGGATTATGTGAACGGATTTTTTCTAAAGTTTGCCAACACTACTGACAAATAAATGTGAGTAAATATATTCCATGGACGCAAGTCCTTGAGACTAGATGCTAAACTACAAACTTTGGTATTGGACATCAGCATAATAAAGTTCTTGGTTGTGATTATCTAATCCGAGAAAGAGTTTTTTGAAAAAGTTTTTTTTAACTTTTCTCCTGAAAAATTGCTGGCCTTGTCTATCTACATTTTGTTGAGCTTACTCCTACATCAGTTATCACGATTTTTTAATATTGGTTCTTGTATGATTGATCAAGTTGAAAATGTGTCAATATTCGTGCGGCTTGTCAATCTGGCAGATAAGCATTTTTTGTGGGGGGGGGGGGGTGAGGGGAAGGCAGCAATTGTGGTTGCTCCGCTATTTCCAGTTCTGGGGATCGCATTCGCTCACTACTTCTTCACTAATTAGAGGCCATCTGCTTCAAATGTGGCTTCTGATGCTGGTGCCTTTGCTTGATAGGGCCAGTGATTGCATTGGTGCTTGTGCTGCGCAAACAGCTACTGGGGGGGGGATGTTTGGTGCCTTCTGCAGTGTTTGCTGCTGTGGCAGATGCTGTTATGCCGTCCCTGATGGTTTGATTAGGTGGTGAAGGGTACAGTACACCAAATCAAACTCTGCCATGAGGCACAAAACCCTTGCTATACATTTTGGTTCTGAGCAATCTATGAGGGTGATACTTGTGAGAATATTGTGGGCCCTACAAACACTTCCTTGAGTTGTTTTCGTGTTGTTGGTGCTAAATCTTCTATAAATGGCAATGTTGTTATTGAAGCAACAAATATCGTGTTTACTAGTATAGGTGATAATGGAAATCCTTCTGATAATGTTCATGACTCTTCTTATGATCACCAGCTGGTAAATGGCCCTGGTATGTGTCTCTGCCAAGTTTTAACACATGCTTTTGCCTTGGATGGTATCAAGGTGTTTTAATGCCTAATAATGTCCACTATACTTGAATCCATTAAGGCTGGTATACTTGGGTAGTGTTGTTGTGGATGGATATCCATGATCTCGAAAATTTTTGTTGGAAATGTTAGGGGCTGTATTTTGTGATGTCAGTTCTTTGCCCTTGTGCCTGACACGGAGAGAGATTTTTAATTTATTGGTACTGTCTAAACCTGCAATAACCATGTCTTCAAATTCTTTAAATATGGCGCTGTGCGTCTTCTTTGGTATAGGACAAGGTCTTCTTATTATGTAGAAACAGGAATTAGTATTTGTAGTTCTTCTAATACTTGGATTGACTGAACCTGAATTAAACTTCACCATAAAAACAAGTGACTGTGTAGAAAGTTTGTGTGTAGATGATAATAAATTTGCGTAGGCTCCAATGAGCACAAATCCTTTATTAAAGCTGCTGAGCCTCTTATTAATCATAGTAATAAAGATATCTTTATAATCAAGGTGGTGACTATACAGGAAAGAAAAAGGTTTTAGGCGTGGTATGTTGAGCGGATGGTACGGCTTCTACTTGGCAAGTGTTGTCCACTTGTCAATTTCTTTGTTGTCTTGATAAATGATGAAATATTGGTAATCGTTATTTAATCCATTAGAAGTCG
>CM018909.1:9896444-9898944 GCA_009663005.1 Actinidia chinensis | reverse complement strand
GCAGTCCCACGTGGCCGTAGATATCCCTCCCCTTGATTTTTTTTTTTTATTAACTCAGAGTGTTCTAAACAGGCATTGGATCACCCAGACTAATCTCTATGCCTGCCTGGAGCAGTTAACCCTTCACACATTCAGAATGTAAAAACGGAATATGCGAATTTTAGCTAACAGGAATCGAACACCGATACCTCGAGTGTTAGACGTGTACCTGACGTCCGCCCGAAGCGGACTGGCTGTGTGTCGGGGTGGGGGTGAGAATCGAAATCTAGAATCTAAGTCTAGGTAAGACCTCCTTTACACTTGAGCTTTTTTTTTAAATTATTTTATTCTAGTTCTTATTTTCCTCAAAAAATAGCTCCACCATTTATTGAATTAATTCTTCAATTTGAAGAAACTTAGACCCCGTTTGGGCTAGGGTTTTTTTAGTTTTTTTTTTTAAAAAAAAATTGATTTTTTTTTGTGTGTACTAGAGGTGAATTTACGAGACTATTTCAATTTTTTTAGCTACCCCACCAAAAAACACAATTTTTTTTCCTTCCACTTTATCTTTTTGATCCAAAATTTAAAAAAATAATTTGTTTTAGTTAGCACAAATGGGCCTGAGGTTGAATTCAATATTCTAATAACATGGTCCTTTGGCATTTCGCAAATGGAAAATGATGACCATAGTTAATAAGCAAAAAAAGTTATTGTTAAGTGTAAAAATTGTATAAGAATTCGCATAAATACATTAAAACATTTTTAAAAATATGCATTAACTTGCAGAATTATTCATGAATGAGGTAATTTTGTCATAAAATACATCAAAATTTCCATAACATAACGCATGACAGCATGGGCGTGTTAGCATTAGTTTTTTAGTCTTTTTGACTGTGGTTAATGTACACTGCATAAATATTTATATAATTTTTACATATTTCAATGCACTTGCTATTAGATAGTGATTAACATTTTTTATTTTTAAGAATATAGTATACAAGATATTTTTTTAATATAAATCACAAGTGATTTGCTAAGTAATAAGCACTCGATAGTTGTCGTCGACTCACCAAGTTTGACGTTCCAACCCAACTCTTTTTGTCAAAAATGAGTTCCTGATTTTTTTGTCTGATAATTAGGAAGAGGACTTGTATGCCCACGCAGCTCTACACAGCGCTTGGCAGCGTCACGACATTTCTATGGTTCTTTTTTTTTAAATTTTTTTTTCTTTTCGTATGCGGAAGTAAAACATGTGTATTTATTTTTGGAGCCAATAAAAAATTAGCATAAAATTTATTCATTAAAAATACATGCCTGTATTAGTAAAGAAACTGTACTTGTCATATCATTCATACATACTTACATAAATTATATATTCAAAAAAACTCGAACATTATAGGCAGTGCTACATTTCTTGTTACATAATCTAACAAGTATCACTTAAGTTTTACATTGTTCAAAAATGCAATTCGAAACGTGTGGTTCTATCTTTTTTTGAGCATCCTAACCTCAAAAAAAAAAATTGAAAAAATATTATTTAAATCCAAATTTGTAGGTATTTGAAATTCTATGCTATAGTACTTGAATCAACTCCAAGGTTTTCGCGGGAAATTTTTTGGCTAATACTAACAATATTTTTGAAATAAAAATAGGGTGTAACCTATAGACTGGCATGTGATCCTAAATAACAGGCTATTGTGCCGTATTTTTATGCTATTTTGAAGTTTTAAACATGATATAGTATAATACCTCTATCTTATCGCATTCTAACACCTCTCCAATGCTAATAAATACAAAAAGAATGGAGTAGAGAGTGAGTTGTGACCTTGAGAAAATGATTGGTTTACTAAGCTTTCCTTCTTTTTCTTTTTCTCTTTTTCCCCCCCCTCCTTTCTCTTCCTCACTCTCTGGAGCACTCCTCTCACTCTCTTTTCTCTCTTCTTTCGCTCTTTCTCTCCTCTCTCTCTTCTCTTGCGCAAGTTTCAGCACCCAATGACTGGGCTTGGGCATGGGCCCTAATACTTATGGGACAAGCACCAAAGCATTAATTGCTTGTGTGACTCAGGTGGTGAGTCCATCATTATGTGGTTCTTATTGTCCACATGATTTTTGTCTTGCATGCTTGCATTGTCATTGTTTTTAATTACGCTTTAACAGAAATCTTATGTCGGGTAAAAACTTATTTTTCGTAAAAAAAAATTAGAAAAATCATATTTATAGGATATAACATATTAAAATTATAATAATTAACATGTATTGACCTAATTTATGTTTTTATCAATTAATTTATATATTAATTAAAAAAATTAATATTTTAAAATTTTGAATCTTACATGACTGATAATATCATTGATTTTTCTGGAGTACAATCATTTTTTACGTCACCACATCAATTGTCAGATAATATGTACTTTAATGGCTATTTATAAAGAAATTAATTATGGATATCCACTACGTGTTACACTAAGCATGGATAAAAATTGGATGCCATACAACATTTCTCTATTAGTCTGTTTAGGAA
>CM018909.1:9833944-9836444 GCA_009663005.1 Actinidia chinensis | reverse complement strand
TCGTGCCGTGCCTTGCCGTGCTCCCACCTTTCCGTGCCCCGTTTGCCCGTTACTCGTGCCAGCTCAGACGTGCCATGACGTGAAGTGGAAGTGCCCAAAATATATACCGTGCCGAAACCGTGCCAGGTGCTGAGTTTTTTTGTGCCGTGCCGTGCCCGGAAGGCCCACCCTTGACACTTCTACTTTGTTTTTTGGGTTGACCGCTTAGGTAAGTGCCGTGGGACCCTCTCTCTCCATCTCCTCCTACCTCATAATTCCTATCTTGCCTCACTCAGGATTTACCCATCTTCAAGCAACCTGCTCTCCCTACCATACACATTTAAGACACAAAGCGTGATCCATATATATAAGCACAAAAAAAATCGAATCTTTATTTTATCAAGAGAAATAAAAAAATAAAAAATATTTATTAATCAGTGAAAAAAATTACTAAAGATAATAAAAAATAGAAAGTAAAGTAGATAAAAAAATTATTTTAAATAAAAAAATAATAATTTTCATACGTCCATTTTATTTAATTATTTTTTTTTATATTTATTAAAATTAATTTTGTTGAAATAAAGCCCTTAATTTTGATGATTATAATTAGCTAAAACTAAGTCAATATTTTTTTTTAAAATCATTTTTAAAAAGAAAAATAAAAAAGGATCCTAAAAATGGACTTGCATATATTTAAAAAGTGATGTGAAACTTTTCGCAAGTTCAATTTAATGTTATTTCATACATGAAAGTATTAAAAGTGTTTGTTCAACACTTAAATAAAATATTGAGTAGTAAAAGCAGAAACTGTGAAGTAAAACAAGCTGAAAAGCTCATTGTCAAAAATAAAAGAAAATATCACTTGGTCTCAGAATTTTAGTTGACCGAAGTTGACAAACGAAGACTAAGAGGAACAATCGAACTTAAAGAAAGACACAATCGAATGTTGGGAATACAAAACAAGTACGCTCCTTGGAATTCCAGTTGTGAGACGACCGAATACTTCGGTCGGTTTTCGCTTTATGCTTCTTTAACTTCGTTTGTGCTCGACTTTTGGTCGAACATTCTTGAACTTCGGTAGGTAGCATAAAGCCAAAATAGAGCATTTTAGAAGGCCACTGGGAAATCAAAGCCATTGCGACCGAACTTAAAGTTCGGTCGCCCGAATGTCATTTTGAGCACAACCGAAGTTATGAGAAACAAAACAGAGTAGCAAATTAAGCCATTGGAAATGCAGGCCATTCACGACCGAACTCCAACTTCGGTCGACCGAACTTTGAATTTTAGATCTGGCACGTTAAAATCACAGATTTAACGGCTGAGATTAAAACAGAACGGCTAACTCAGTGTATTTAATGCTGTAATGTCTCTATTCATATTTGGGCCTTTAAAATCAACTCTTGGAATTGTTGGGATGGTATTGAAGTGTTCAAAAATATATATACTTGCTAGCATTCAATATTTCAATATTTGAGCATTCATTGTGAGTTTTTTATTGAGATTAAAAATAAATAGAAATTTGTATCACTCTAAAAAAATGAGAGTTTTTATTGTATTTATCATTCAATCTAGAGTGAGTAAGTTTTAAACACTTTATTCATTGTATCTTATTGAAAGAATCATATTGAATGATTGAAAGAGATCCAAGAGTATAAGATTCTTGAAGACTAGAGGTGTTCTAGTGTGTAAAAGTTTGAAAAGTACCCGAAAACTTATTGAAGATAGTGATATCCTAAGGAGGTCTTTGAGAAGTGGACATAGTCACAGTTTGGCCGAATCACTATAAAATAGTTTGCAATCTCTTTTCTTTACTCTTTATTGTTTCATTGCCTATCTATAAATTTGATGAGCAATGATAGATACACATCCCAAAATGGGTGTGTACAAAATACACTAACTTTTTGTATCTCACAAATATAGTGGGATCCGTCATAATTAGGATTTTCTAACTCTAATTAGGACGGGCCCCACTATATCTGTGAGATACATTTTGGAGTGTGTCTTGTACACACCCATTTTTTGGTGTGTACCTATCATTTTTAAAATTTGATCGAGTAGAATTACATATTAAGTCATTGATAAAATTTTAATTGGTCATTAAGTATAGCAAACATATTTTAACCCCCTCACAGTTTTGCTTTCTAGCTAACAAATTTATCTAATGATTGTAATAAAAATTCGAGTAAAAATAAATATTTAAATAAATTTATCATAATAAGGACAAAAAAATCTATAATATAAGACACACAAATTTTTGAATCTTTTAAATTATCTATAATATAAGGCAGCTTGCTTTTTGAATTTTAAATTTATCTTATATTATTTACGATTAAAATCCATTTAAGTTAATCTAACGACTGAGATTTCACATGAGATTATTTTTTTTATAACCTTTCAATTGCCTTTGTCTATAAAAGTATAGTTTATTCGACAAAGAAAGAGAGTAGTTGTTATTTGTGATGAGGAAGAGTATAATGTCATTCGCATTGAAGTTAACCCACAAATTACATTATGTTTAACT
>CM018909.1:9811444-9818944 GCA_009663005.1 Actinidia chinensis | reverse complement strand
ATTCCCTCCGTATCGTGCCATCTAGGATTTTTATTTGTCAACTTTCCGGAATTTCACACCGTGGGCTAGGGACATTCCTCCGTTATCGTTGCCCCATCTCTATAGGACTTTCATTTGTCCAACTTCCCGGACTTTCACCGTGGGCTATAACATTCCCTCCGTACGTTGCCATCTAGGACTTCATTTGTCAAATTCCGGACTTTAACCGTGCGGCCTAGACATTCCATCACGTATCGTTGCCATCTAGGACCTTCATTTTGTCAAACATTCCGGACTTTCCCCGGGGCTCTGACATTCCCTCCGTATCGTTGCCATCCTAATTCTGATATATTTTAGGTGTGTCTTCTAACATAATTTTCATTCCCGCAATCCAAATTTCATTTCTAAACCCAAGTCATGTATTTTGAACTTTTTATATTTTAATAATACTTTCACAGTATACATAAGAATCACTTTTATCAATCAATTAAATGTAACCAACATAATTCATTAAAGAGACATTTCAATGTAATTATGTCAAATATTTTTATAAGCAGTTATGCGCATTAATTTGACAATAAATTCTAATATTAAAGCAAAAATAATTTTTAGATAAAATTTCCAAATTTCTATTCTTAATTTTCGCATAAAAATAATTTATGCTATCAAAACTAAATTTCCATTCAAGTTTAATAAAAAAAAATAATATTTAATATACTTTATATAAGCTATTAACAACAAACCCAAAGTTAAAACCCAAACAAACTAACCCCCTTAACCTCAAATAGAATTTGGACACCGTCGGATATGAAGATCAAGGTTCCATGATCGTCATACTAAAATTTGCTTAATCCAACGTCAATCACCGTGATCTGCACCCCCTATCTTTCATAATCAAAACTTAACCACACCATATCATTCCCTCATTCTTTCTCTTCTCTCTATTACTTCTTTCTATCTTCCTCATCGAACTTCATCCCCTATTTATAGAATTTAAAAAATATTTTTATTATTATATATATTATTATTTTATTATTTTATTATTTTATTATTTTTATTATTTTATTATTTTATTATTTTTATATTTCTTTTTCTTTTTCTTTTTCTTTTCTTTTCCTTTTCCTTTTTCTTTCGGCGCCGCACTTTCGGCGCCCGCACCACTGGAAAATTTTTTATATAAAAGTACCACCTTTAAACCCCTCCAAACTTTTAATTACAATTATATCATCTCAATTTAAATGTCTTCTTTAATGTAATCCAACAGTATAAAATCGTTCATTTTAAAACTTAATACAAACATACCAAAGTCTAAAAATATATATATTAATATATAGTATATATATATATATATTTTTACAAATTAAATAAAATAAAATTTGAAACCTTACAACCTCCACCACTTAAGAAATTTCGTCCCGAATAAACAAACGTTACCCGATGTCTTAAAAAGATCTGGATTTTACTTGCGCGAACCTCCTGATTTCACGTTCCCAAGTAGCTTCATCTACGCCATGATGAAGCCATAGACTTCACCAATGGTAATAGCTTTCTTCTCAAAACTTGATCCTCGTGCCAACACACGAATCGGTCGACCTCATACGTGACCTCTCATTGACATCAAGGATTACCCAATCAAAACGTGGGAAGGATCGGGCTCATATTCTCAGACATGGAAACATGAAAACAACATGTGCACATTGGCCACATCGTTGGCAATAGCAACGACGGTATGCCACGGTTCCCAATACGATCAAGAATCTCAACGTCCAATGAACCTTGGTGACAGCTTGCCGTTATGTCCAAAGCGCCTCAAACCTCTTAGGTGAAAACCCTAAGAAAACGTTGATCCCCAACGGCAAATTCCAATGACGTTTCCTTCGATCGGCGTAACTCTTCTGACGACTCTGCGCCGTGAGGAAACGCGTCCTAATCAATACTACCTTCGGCGTATCCCGAACCCATTCTGACTTTGCAAGTACTGCTCTCCAACGTCGGTCAAAAACACACGGGTGACATACTATGGTTTCCGTACAATGCCTCAAAAGGATGGCAATACCGATGCTGCAATGAGAACATTGGTATATGCGACCTGTTTTTCTTTTACCAAAATGTAGATGATCCTCCCATGATCCTCCCAAAATCAGTCGCATGCTCGAAGCATGTCCCCTCCAAAATCTGAATCGTACGCTCAGACTGCCGCGTCAGTCTGAGGATTGATGAAAGCCGTCTAAGTCTTAAATCCGATACTAGGGCAGATGCATCCCTTCCAAAAGAGCGATGTTAAAACACGTGGATATCTATCCGAAACCGATAGATACGGAACCCATGAAGTCTAACGATCTCTCGAACATAAGACACCAAATCCTCTGCGAATTTGACAAACGAGAAGAAAGGAAGAAAAAGCGAGGATTTTTGTCAAACGATTCCACTATTGACCCAAACGGGCATTCATGCCCTCTCAATGATCTAGGCAAACCCGTAACAAAGTCCCATAGTGATGTGTTGTGCTCCATTTCCACTCTGCAACTGGTAAGGGTTGTAGCAAACCTGCATGGCTTCTGGTGTTCGGCTTTCAATTGCTTGATAAGTCAAACACCTCGAAAACGAATAAAGCAACATCTTTCTTATTCGTTCTCACCAAATTGGACGACACAAAAGCATGATACATCTTTGTCCCTCCAGGATGAACGATAGTCGTGAATGATGAAACTCATGAAGACATCGTTTCTACTAGCCACAATGGCCCAAACATCTAGAACTTATATCTCAAACTCTGATCCTCATGTAAAACCAATCTGTTGGGCCTACATTTCTAGCAATGCAGGTCGCAATAGTCTTTGCCTCCCACATCAGTGCTGTTGTGCCTCAATGACCCTATAATGATTGATGGCTCTGCAGACAATGTGAATAAACGTAGCAAAAATCATTCGTCTCGCCGAGAAGTAAATTCATAATCACGATATCGTGAAGCATTTTCCACTCAGGATGGAAATGCTCGCAACAAAACACAGCGGATGTCCTACTAAGTGCATCGGCCACAACTGTTAGCCTTTCCGGGAGGACTTGTAAATCGAAAGTCATAGTCTTCCATGTACTCATCCAACAGCGTTGCATCAAGTTCAAGTCCTTCGTGTGCACAAGTATTTTTTTCAAACTTTGTGGTCTGAAAACACTTCGAAACAGCTCTCCGTTACAAGTAATGCCTCCAACTCTTTAAAAGCAATATACCGCCGCAAGTTCCAAGTCATGAGTCGGATTAATTTTGTTGTGCGTCTCAACGACGAGACCCAGACGCAATCACTTTATCCAAATGCATCAACACGCAACCCAAGCTCACGTGAAGATCGCAATACACTGTATACCCCAACCCTGCTCGGGTATAACAAGAATTGGTTGCCGAAGTCAGTTCTCTTCTAGACTCTTGAAAAGAATGCCGCACGCACGTTCCAAACAAACGAATTCCCTTCCTCGTAAGTCGAGTCTGGTGCCCGCATCTTGAATGAAAAAAAAAACAAGTCCGCTAAAAATCGCCGGTAGTAACCAGCTAGACCCAAAGAAACTACGAATTCAAATACGGTCTTCGGTCGCGTTCCCAATTCATCACTGCCTAAATATTGATGAATCCACAGCTACTCCACTCCCGAACAACGTGACCTAAGAAATTTTTCTCAGGTACCAAACTCGCATTGCTAAGCTTAGCATACAAGCGATGTTCTCGCAAAAGCCTGCAACACATCCTCAAATGCTATCATGTGATATCAAACCGATGGCGAATAGATCTAACAATGTCGTCTCCACAAATACGACCACGAAACGATCAAGATATGGATTGAAGATACGATCATCAAATCATGAAAGCTGCTGGTGCGTTTCGTAAGACCAAATGGCACACACAGAAACTCATCAAGTGCCCACATAGCGTGGAGCGAAGCGAAAAGCCGTCTTTTTAGAAATATCTCCCTCTTTGCCCTCAAATGGATAACCCGGATCTTAAATCAATTTTCGAGAAAAGCTCGGAACCTTTTTCAATGTCAAACAAGTCGTCGATCCCGGAAGTGGCTACTTGTTCTTTATTGTCACACGATTTCAATCGCCGATTAATCTACGCCATTCTAAGGATTCCATCTTTCCGTAGCAAATTAAAGCCGAAGCTCCCCATGGTGATGCGCTAGTCGGATAAAGCCTTTATCAAACCAAATCTTAAATTTGAACCTTTAGCTCTGCAACGCTGCGGTTTGCAAACAAAAACGATTAAGGTGGTACTGAGATAGGCGCCATGGTACCCGGTAAAGATCAATGGAGAAATCAATCTCGCGAGAGGTGGTAACTCTGTTCAAGTCCTCCGGAAAGACATCCGGAATCACAAACAACGGTGGTTAAGGATCACACGGGACTCGCTACCCTATCGACCAAGCTTGCCCGAGAAAAGAAATTCAACCCTTCCCTTGCTACGCACATCGTAGACGAAGGAACAAAACCACTATCTCGATCTCCCATAAATTGAAAACGATCTCACTCGGGTGTCTCCCAAAGGTAATAACACGGTGTCGGACACGTCTTATAGATAGCCGTAGCCGGCTAAACCAATCCATACCCAAGGATTTAGTCAAACGAAGTCATATCTAATACAATAAAGTTCAAACACGAAACGTCGATCAGCTAGTTCAACCTCACAAGATCTACAACTCTCTCAACAGAATCGATCTCCCCCACGGGAGTGTATAACATAAGCACTGAATCTAAATACAATCTCTAATCCCAATCCAAAGCAGATTGATGATGATGTGATGCTCCCGGTCGATGAGAACACGAGCGCACGAAATTAAAACATAAAGTAAAGTACCTCGCAAAACAGAGGTATCCAATTGTGCTCCTGGCTGTCCTGCGTGTCCACGACGGTCCCGCAGGTTGATGTCATAGCGTAGTAACCCCGTCCATGCGGTGCCTCTGACCTGCTGAGCTACAGCCTGTGGTATGGACTGATATGAAGTTTGTGCTGATGTAATTGATGGAGTAGCCCTCGAGGCCTGTGATGCACTGAACGAGTAGGTTGGACGATCCCGTAACTCCCTGACTGTTCTCCTCTGCGTGCACTGCCAACTGATATGACTCACCTGACCACACCGGATTAGATGTAGGTGGCCCCCGACTAGTGATTGTCCTTGTGCCTGGATATCGAGATTGTCCCCTCGATGCGAATGACGCTTATGCTGACCATTCAGTGGGCGTCCATACCGATGACCCCGGTTGATGACAACCAAAAACAAATCGGCCCTCCCCGAGTTGTTTGTCCCTTCTCCATCACCGACTCTTGGGGTAATCTTCTTTACGAGATTCCTACGAGCCCCGCGTGGTCAGTGCCCGCCACGGAGCTCCCGTAAGAGGACTTCGCACACCTCTTCGCGTTGCGTGGTGGCATGTTTTACACAATGCCACAAAAGCAATAGATAATATACTCATTTATGATTAAGTCAAACCTGCCTATACCATAAGCAATTATAACATTTGTAGCATGTACGTCAGGTTATCCCTATCATCATAGATAGTACACTAACGTTACCTTCGAAATACTTAGACGTTAAACCAAATGTTGCTAACCATCCCACGCTCATAGGTATTCGAACCTAGAGCTCATGTACCAGTTGTCCGCCACGTCAACCAAGACCCGGCCACGTTAAGCAAGACAACTCATCATGCGGAAAAGTCAAATAAAAAAACATGACAATACACTGTCATACATCAGAGTGCGGAAATAATCTTACAACCATTTAATATGTTATCACAATTAAAAGCACAACTGGCATCACATGCCTCAAGAAACAGGATAACCCTCCCGGTACCTGGAAAATCATTGTTTAGTAAAGGAGTTAACTTGAAACGATTAACATGGGGCTTGATGCTTCAGCCAAAACCATGTACATAACTATTACTATGAAAACATGATACAAGAAAGTATTTGCTTTCATTATATCAAAAATATATTTTTTGAGTTACTCCTTGATTTCTCAAAATCAACAGGTTCCAAAAAAAAATCGGCTTCGTCCCAGGCTTACTACAATAATTTAGAATAACACAGTTATACCCCAATACCTAACCAATCTTATTATGACTAAGCACGTGAGATAAACACGCATCAAACTTTCCTGGACTTTCACCCTTGGGCTATGTGATTCCTCCGTATCGTTGCCATCTAGGATTTTTATTTTTGTCAACTCCCGGACGTCACCGTGGGCTAGACATCCGCCGTATCGTTGCCATATAGGACTTTCATTTTGGCAATTCCCGGATTCACCGTGGGTGGGCTATGACATCCCTCCGTATCGTGCCTCAGGACTTTCATTTGTCAACTTCGGACTTCAAGTGGGCTATAGACATTCCCTCCGTATCGTGACAATCTAGACTTTCATGTTGTTCAACTTCACTGACTTCACCGTGGGCTATGAGATTCCCTACGTATCGTTGCATCTAATTATGATATATTAGTTTGTGTCATCCTAAAATAATTCTCATTCTCAATTCCAAATTTCATTCTAAACCCAAGTTCATGTATTTTTGAACGTTTTATCATTAATAATTACTTTAACAGTATACATAAGAAGCACTTTATCAATCAATTCAATGTAACCAAAATAATTACAGTAAGAGACAATTTCAATGTAATTACTGTCAAATATTTTAAAGCATTATGAGCATTAATTTGACAATAATCTAATATTAAAGCAAAATAATTTTAGATAAAATTTCCAATATTTATCTCTTAATTTAGCATAAAAATAATTTAGGCTCATCAAATAAATGTTTTCCATTTCAAGTTAATAAAAAAAAATAATAAGTTTTTTTTTTAAAAGATACTTTATTATAAGCTATTAAACAACCAAACCCAAAGTAAACCCAAACAAAAACTAACCCCTTTACCTCAAATGGAATTGGACACCGTCGGATATGAAGATGCAGCTCAGATCGTCATACTAAAAATTTTGCAGTAATCCAACGTTCATCTCACCGTTGATCTGCCACCCCATATTCCTAATCAAAACTTAACCACACCATATCCATTTCCCTCATTCTTTCTCTCTCTCTCTCTTCTCTTTCTTTCTCTCTTCCTTCCATCCGAACTTACTCCCACTATTTATAGAATTTAAAAATATTTATATATATATATATTATTATTTTATTATTTTATTATTTTATATTTATTATTTTATTATTTTATTATTTTATTATTTCTTTTTCTTTCTTTCTTTTTCTTTTCCCTTTCTTTTTCTGTCGGCGCCGCACTTTCGGCGCCCGCAACCACTGGGATTAAATTTTTTCATATAAAAATTACACGTTTAACCCTCCAACTTTTAATTACATTATATCATCTAAATTTAAATTGTTCTTCTTTAATTTAATCCCACCAAGTATAAATCGTTCAATTGAAACTTAATACACCATACCAAAGTCTAAAAATATATATATATATATATATATATATATATATTTTTAAAATTAAATAAAATAAATTTGAAACCTAAAAGG
>CM018909.1:9766444-9768944 GCA_009663005.1 Actinidia chinensis | reverse complement strand
GTCATTCTTTTTCGGTTCTGGTGAATTACGATCGAAGATTCACAATAAAAAAAAAAGATTCCTAGAATTTAAGAAGAAAAAAAATTAAAATGCAGAAAATGAATATAGCAGTTATTTAGGAATTAAAATTGTTAAAGAATATTAGTGATGGGCCGTGTCTTTTATCATTTATTAGGTAATTTTATGGATTATCTTACTCCTTATCCCTTATTTTTTCTCTCCTCTTAATAGGTAAATTTTAAGAGCCAGTGAACAATATGATTTGAGTTTTGTTGGTTTATGTAATTGTTGGCAAGGTTACTCAAGTTCAATTTTGATATGCAACTTTGGTAAAAGGTTCATCTGAAGAGAATCTTCGAACTTCACATAGTGATTAAGATTTTCCTTGCAATTTTGTTATTTGTTTTCATTTTCTTCCTTTCAGTTTTCCGTCCTCTGATGCTATTGTATTCACCTTACGCGCAATCTCCTCGCTTGTCTTTTGTAAAGCCCAATTATTCTCTGATGTTATCCTTCTGCTACAGTATAGCCAGCCGTTTAGTGTTAGCTTTTGGTGTTCGGGTTTGAACAACGGAAAGTTGGAGATGTGAAAACTCGCTTTTAGTTATTTCTTTCCTTGTACATATTTTCAAAAGCATGGCTCGCGAGGATGCTTACTTTTCTACATTGTTGATGCAGCAAGCGACAGGTGCTGAAATGGTAAGCAGGCACCCACTCCTGTTAGCTGCAGATGCTCACAATTCTGAAGGTCTGCCACCAACTATTAGGCAATGCTTTACTCATGCGATTGGCAATGGACCTTTAACTGAGGAAAAAGGGATGAAATTCTATCCTGTTTCTGGATTGCTTTCAAATGTAGTTGGATATGTCCTTGTCCAAGCGATTCAAGATAATACCATTACAACCTCATTGTGTGTCCAATCCTGTGATAGAAGGTAACTTTGCCTTGAGCTGTTATTGGTAATCAAGATTATACAAGTTTTATCTCTCCTAGCAGACGAAAGACGCAACAACATACGAAACTTGAACAATTTACTGTTATCTATTGATATTCTCAAAGTAACACCCGATATAGTGTAACTATGGCAATCATCCTATCGAATGAATTTTAGCTTGGAAAACGGATTTATGATCTTTCAGCTAACTATTAAGATCACCCTTATGCGCCTGGGCACTGCAGTATTTAAGTGTTTATTCAAAGGTCATCGCTAGTGTCCAAGTCAATTGATCTTTGCATATCTAGTCACTGTTATGAGTTTGATTTTGATTATAGCTCATGTACCTTTTGATTGGGTTATTTCTTCTTGCAGGCTGTTTCAGATGATTTTATAAAGGATATAGTTGGATAGACATCTAGTTTCTTGCTTAGGGATATTCGTGCTTTAATCGCTGATGCTGTTGCATGTTTAATTCTTGGGCTAAATGTTCAATTTTCACAAAGTTGAGTCTGAGAACTTGGTCAAGAAGTGATCTATTGTGCTCAAAATTGAGGAGGAAATAAGCCGTGCAATGTTGGATCTCCGATTGTAGGTAAAGGCTTGGCCAAATCTTTGGAGCGGTCAAAGGAGAAGAATGCTTCAACATTTAGTTTGCGTTGTAACGCAAGTATTGTTGGCTGGTACATTGAGGTTGATTGCTATCCTTTGCATTCAGAGGTTATAAGTTGTATTGAGCAGATGATGAGGTTTCTTTTTGCATAATATTCATGGTTGTTGAACTGATTATTGAATGTAAATTTTTTGCTATTGGTTCGTAATGTAAAATAGCAGGATGTTGGCGGGCTTGAGGGTGTCAAGAAATCAATTATGAATGTTGTTCTCGTCAAGCTTTCGAAATCTATACTGCCCCAAGATTATTATTGTTGTGCTTAAACTTTATTTTGTTTTTATTGAATTCAAGATATAGTAACAGCCTTTCTTTTTTAGTTTAAAATTTTGGATGTGATTTCTTTCTCCCAATATCTTTCTAATTCTTGTTAATAGTCTTTGTATGTAGCTACTGCTACTGCATAAAAATACATTTTCATTTGGATTGTGCATGCGCTCTGGTGTTATTTTTTACGGTCCTCCTAGTACAGGTAAAGTAAGTCAAATCCCTCTTTTCTTTTAAGGAAGGACTATGCTTTCACTACCTTTTCTGTTATTCTTATCAGAAAATGTCAAACTTTATTGGTGAAATTGTTGCAACAGAATGCTCTCTGAATTCCCTTGGTGTAAAAGGCCTGAACTAACATGTACATTGGAGAATCGGGGAACAATGTGCACGGCTTTTTTCAGAAGGTATTTTTTTGTCAATATTCTATTTAGAGGCTTGGGTTGGGTTGGGTTGATTTTTGGTCTTCCATTTATAGGTAAAAAGAACAACAATATGCGTACAATGGTGGATGGTACTTCAACTCATGAATCATGATTTGCAAAATTTTATTGTAAGTTATTTCTAGGCCATTTCAACATGTCCATGGGTTACATTATTTGATGAACTTGATTCTCATGCTCCAACC
>CM018909.1:9741444-9743944 GCA_009663005.1 Actinidia chinensis | reverse complement strand
GGAAGGGGCGGAGGAAAGGAAGGTTTTTATCAATTTTTTTTATTATTTGGATTAAATTAAACAACTTTTTTTGAAAAAATTAACCGTTTTTCTAAAAAAATATTGTTTAAAAATTTATAAAATATATATATAAAGAAAAATTTTAAAATAGATATTTATTGAAACCGTTTTCAGAAAATAATAAAAAAAAAAAGCTATCCACCCCTTCCCATAATCCAGCCACAACAATAAAACCAAAAAAAAAGCAGGATAAAGGTCGCATGGGACCACAAAAGCCCTGACGTAAAAAAAAAAATACTAGCCAAAACCAACCTCAATTCCAAACAATACCCAAAGAGAAAAAAGAAACCAAACACAAACCACCAAGCATTATAACAACGTTCCTATCCCTAAGAAAAAAAATAAGGCCCAAAAAACAGCACCAAAAGCCATAACACAAAGAAAGAAACAAACGGCACTCCTCCTTACATACGCCTAAAACAAATAAAATAAAACAAACAAACTCCCTAAGAGACGCGCTGCCGCGACCTCCTCTTTGTGTTCGCGTCTCTAGGCTCGTCCTCCCCTGGTTGGCGGATCGTTTTTCTAAAGCTGTAAGCCAGAAAGGGCAAGCCCCCAACGGTGTTAAAAAAAATTAGTGATAAAATAAAAAATTAATAAATTAGGGTTTTCTTTTATAGTATTTTATTTAATTTTTCACTAATATTAATAATAATTCTTAATATTAGTGATATTTTAACTTTTTGATTAAAATTTTAAAAGGGTTTTTGATTTCTCTTAACAGGATAAGACTAAAAATTGTTTTATTTAATTTTAAAAAATAGTTGTTAAAGGTAAAAATATTATTTTTAAAAAAAAAATTATTTTAAAAAAATAAACTTTGTTTTTATAAAGGAAAAACTGTTATTTTCTAAAACTTGTTGTCTAAAAAGAGGCACGTGGAGGTGAAGGGGGGTGGAGGAGGACTAGAGGAACTGGAGATTTGGAGAGAGGTGAGTGTGGAGGTCGAGGGGGGGGGAGGAGAGGGGGAAGGTGAGAGTGGTGAGATGGGGGGGGAGAGGAGGTGTTTGGTGGATTTGATTTGTATTTTTTTGGTGTTTTTTTGTTTTGTCAAAAAATTATTTGTTTAATATTTTTTTGAGTAAATATTTTTTAAAAACAAGATTTTGGCAGTTAAAAAAACGGTTAATTTCAAAAAAAAAAAAAGCTTGTTATCCAAAAAAAAACTGAATAAAAAATAATTTATAAAAAATAATAAAAAATTTATTTAAAAAAACTAATTTAAAAAACAAGGAAAGAAAAGAAAAAAAAAACTAAAAAAAAAGAAAGAGAGAGGACGCAAGAGAGAGTGAGAGGAGGACGGAGGGGCGAGGGGGAGATGACGAGAGAACAGTGGAGGGGCGGAGAAAGCGAGAGAGAAAGGGGAGAGAGAGAAATTGTTCCAAGTGAGGGCAAATTCGTAATTTTACATCTTTGTACCACTTTAGGTCTTAGTCCGGGGGACCAAAAGGTTCAACCCCCACCCCGGGACAGAATAGTCCCATGTACGCGGGGACTATTAGTCGTTCGGACTATCTGTCCGAATTCATTTTCTGATAAACAAACGCGGCGGGACTGGATTAAACGACGTCCAGTCCAGTCCAGTCCCGCCTAGTCGGCAAAACAAACAGGCCTATGGGTTTGGGGGATATAGTATTTTTGCTGAAAATTATTATTTATTTTAAAATTAAAGTTTTCAGAATTATATTTTGGTCCCAATAGTGGTTTGTCTTTTCGTTTTCATCTCTAACACTGCGTTGTTGGGGTAGATCCGAACTATCGCAATCTTTTGTTTAATCCTGTACGTTTGAATTTTAAACGAATACATCCTTGATAAGTGCCTTCCTTTTGAAAAGTTATATTTTTTTTCAAACAACCATAAATTTTTCTATATAAACCTTCCCCCCTCAGCCATTCTGGTGTATCCAGACATCCAAGCAATTCATCTCCTCCTCCGCATTTTTTTTCCTGCATATTTGCATACTGTAAAGGAGAGTAGTACATCATTGTTGTTGGTTTGTTAGGTTCGCTGATTGTTGTGCTGCATCAGTGAGATTTTCGAATGTTTATTCTTGAGAGAAAAGTCATTACAGTACTTGGCACTCAGTGGGAGGGACCTATCTGTCTTAAGGATATTGTATTGAATACGTGCCTCAATCATCATTTTAAGTTGTTGTTCTTCGAACAAAAAGTTCTGTAAGTTTAGTTTAATTTCTGTTAATTTTTGATTATTATTAATTTAATTTCAATTTCATCAATTTGTCCATTTTCATACATTGTACAGAAGATTGTCCAACAAGAACATCACAAAAAGGAAATCAGATGGTTCAGCTAAATTAATAAGTTTGGAAAACAAAAAAGTTGAAGAATAGAAAATGAAAAAGAAAAATTCAATAAATATATTGTACCAATTTACAAAACTAAAACATTTCAAAAAACCCAAAAAGAGAAGAATAAAAAG
>CM018909.1:9728944-9731444 GCA_009663005.1 Actinidia chinensis | reverse complement strand
ATCTGAACCAAAATTTTACATTTTCAGATTACTCTCCTCAAAAGAAAACCGAAAAATACAATTAAAAAATCACAAATAAATTTCACTAAGCAACTAAAAAATCTCAACAAAAACACTAACTTGTAAAATTTATTTAAAGAATTAAAGCTCGCTAGATTCCAAAAATTATAGCTATTTGCTTCCTTCCCTCTTCTCTATATGTTTTCAATCTATCTCAATTTCTTTCAATCATTCTTTCCTCTCTCCTTTTTGTCGTTGGGATACGGGTCGACCCTTGAATTTATGGTGTCCAAAGCGAATTTAGACAATAGTATCTTATTTATATATATAAATTAAAAAATACAAGCGCCTAATTAATTCTCTAGTAAAGTGAAATGATACTCGAGTAAGTTTTGTATAATACTAAAATCAAGGCTACAAAAAAGAAGAAAGTACAAAAATATAAGAAAAATCATGATCTTCATACTTTATAAATAACACAATTCAGTTTATATCAAGAAAATTATTAAGTATGCTTGAAAAATATTTTTCTCACCTTTTGAGCAGCAAACTGACTAATTATGCTTTCAAAATCGAGTTCATCTACCATATCATTTTTAATAGATAGCATTGCTAATCCATTAAATCTTTCTTGGAACATTGTCGATCGAATGCAGGATTTGATCAACTTTAGCTTTGAAAAATTTTTCTCAGCAGAAGCAACCGTAACTGGTATAGTCAAACACTATTATGCAAGCAATCCGAGTATTTGAATTTATGAAATTAAGCATTTCAACGCTTTTGTTATTTTCTTCTCTAGAAAGAGTTCGTACAATGGCAATTATTGTCACTAATACTTCTTTCCAATGTCCTTTCTCTTTGTTAATCCAGATATTGTACACTCTTGTCAATCGTTGTATTCCCTTTCAATATTGTCTCTAACACAATCCAAGAACTCATGTTCATAATGTGCTTAATATTCATTTCAAGGAGTTTGATCTTAGAATTAAGATTGCGCCAATCATTCATTCCTTCTTCGGCTAAGAGACTCAACATTTTATTTTTTTTGAACAACTTACAAGAAAAATAAAATACTTTATCCAATACATTTGAATAGACAAGCCACCTTCTAACTTGTCTGTCTCCATTAGGTAAAATTCGAATATAGTACGTAGATGAAAAATATCTATTGACAGCATTCTTTGAAAAATCAAAGTCTACTTCTCTTACAACTCTAACTAGTAAGTCCCTCAAAAGTTGATCAATTTGATTCCAAGTTCCAGGATCACAATTGATTCCATTAAAATCTTCATTAATGTTCTCATTCTCAAGTTTTTCATTAACATCTTCATTCTCAAGTTCTTCACTAACATTTGCATTCCTAATTTCTTTGTTAGCATTTGCATACCCAAGTCTTCATTAATATTTTGATGTCCTTCATTGACATTTTGATTCCTGTGTTCTTCGTTGATATTCTCACTAGTTGACCTTTCCAGTATAGTTTTCAAAAAAAAAACATATTAATCTCTCTTTCCTGAGTTTTATTTAATTCTTTTATTTTTTTTTCTTTTGTCTTTTAGCATGTCCAGAATCGTGCTTATGCTTCATTTTAATTAATATGATCAATACAAATATATAATATATTTTCACAATTAAATCTCTCTATATAATTTAACAAATTTTAAATTCGTATAAATAATAAAGCCCTTTCATTTGCCTCCAAAATAACAAAAAATAACATAAAAAAAATAAGAAAATTCCAATTTGGATTTACCGTTTGCGTGGTGACTCAAAAAACTAGAGCTATATTTTCTATAGCAAAATAACAGATATACAAGAGGAAAAAAAAATATGAATAGAAAGAAATACATACTAGGTTAGTGGATTACAAGAATAGAAATGAAACAAATTAAGTATTCAATCTTCTATAAATAAAAAAAGGAATAAAAATTAACAAAGGGTGAAAAATTAATTAGAGAAAATACTCATGTAAAAAAAAAAGATCTTCATCTTACTAACCTGATCGTTGTCCGTTGTTTGTTAGAGATTTGGATTCCGGATGAACTAGGGATAAATATGCCATGAGAAAAGAGCCACGTCAGGGTTCTTAAAAAGTCAAAAAAGTGAATTATATAGAAGAAAGAGAGAAAAAGAGGGCAAAAGGGAGCCAAGACTAAAAGTAAATAATCTAGAATTTTCAAAAATCGAAAGACAATTTATTCTTGTAAGACAGCTGGAGCCCGTGTGCGAGTTCTATCGGGTAAAGCCAATGATTAGAGGCATCGGGGGCGCAACGCCCTCGACCTATTCTCAAACTTTAAATAGGTAGGACGGCGCGACTGCTTTGTTGAGCCGCGCCACGGAATCGAGAGCGACCAAGCAAACGAAGACATAACCATATTTTAATTTTTTTTAGTGCCCTTTTTTTACCTGAGACCAAAACTTTAATTTTAGTTGCTTTGGACTTGGGCCGACCCTACTTGGAATGCTTTAATAAATAAATAAATATAATGATTTATTT
>CM018909.1:9588944-9593944 GCA_009663005.1 Actinidia chinensis | reverse complement strand
GGTGGGTTGATTATCTTTCTAGTTGATTAGCTTCCTAAAGTGGCTACGAAATATTATCTTTGTTTTCCTTCAATTTGGTAATTTCCATTTCATGTTCTCCCTGTCCTTTGAGGGATTGAGCATCGTTCAAAATTGGTTGGAGGTTTTTTTCTGTATATGGGTTTCTTTGTTGCTATACTTGTTGGCCATTGTCGGTTGGTATATGTTTCTGTTTCCCTCCTTCTTGGTAGATTCCCTCTAGATATCTTCTCTTTCCATATGAAGGGTTGTGCATATTTGGGAATCAGACCGAGGGCTCTTTATAGGTAAGTCTTAAGCTTTAGCGATGTTTTGTTTTAAATTTGTATCTAGACTTTTGTTGTTTCCTTTGGCTGAGTTGTATAGCTTGGGGAATGCCCCTTGATTCTGGTTAATGACATTATTATTACTTGAACCCGCTACCAATTGGATTCGGTTAAGATATCTAGCTAAGTTCAATATTTTAAGCATTGGTAGACATCACTTAGTTGTATGGGATCAACTCTTATATAATAGTGCTTGCATTTGTTCTAAAACATAATTATCTAATCCTTGTATGTTTAATAAGTTCAGATTGTAAGTTTTTAAACTTACAGTACTCTAGTACACGAGATCATTTGGCTATCAAAAATTATTTGCTTTAAATTTAAAATTCTTTGTAGGTTGGTACCTAAGTATAATCGCAAAATTTTGGTATTCCAGAAAATAATGTTGGTGAGGGACTTCTTGTTACTATGGCCCCAGTGTCAAATATAGACAGAACCATTGGGTCAAGGTTTTTGCAAATTATGTTTTCAAAAAGCAAAAAAATCATTTGCTCGTTTGTAATGACCTCGTCGAGTTCGAGGTGAGTTACAGTTGGAGATGCTGTTGACCAATATGTTGCTTTGCGTTTCCGTATGTTATGTCTTACAGTTTTGATGTCCATTGTTATTACAATTTCATATAACTTGCATCCTAAAATTGATTATTTGTTTTTTTCAGGTAATTGACAAAGAGAGTGGCGATTGAGTGCATGCTTCATCGTGATGGGTACTAGTTCTCATTGGAATTCGTTATTCTAGTTTTCTTTTAACTTTTTTCATTGTTTGAGTAGTTCTATATATGGACATAGAATTCGTGTAAGTAGGTAGACATTATTTTAATTAATTACTTGAACATATTTTGTTAATATTTTGATTTAAATTAATGAATGAGTGTTTTCGGTTCAAAAAGCCCTATTATTTTATTGTTGTTTACTACGAAAAATATGTTGTTTTTGGTTTACCGAAACACCAAAAACATTGTGACGGGCCTGCCTCAGACCAAAATGGCTTTTGTAACACAACCAGTTGCCACCCCATTCCCCATCACAAGGCCGAAGCGGTTTTGCCACTATTTGTGACGGCATGTACCTGACGCAAAAAGTATTAAATGTTATAGTGCGCTATTCTGACCTCTTCACAACAGTGGGAGAGGCTGGAGAAGAAAGACACCTTGATAATGGGACTTGAGATCCTCTGTCTCAGGGTGCAACTCAAAAGGATGGCCGCCGCTAGGCTAGGCGATAGATCTCATGACCCCTCCAAGGTCTGGAAGGCAGAGGAGTGTTGAAGGCAACACTTTACCTGAGAGGCTTTGCGAGCGGATTGGTAGGCAAGTCCACCGGGAAGACTGGGAGGAGAAGACTATCAGTCATGTATCAGCTTCGGTAGCTCGGTCTCCAATAGACTTGAGGGCCCTTCTTGACAGGAAGAAGATAGTCCGCCAGGAAGTACAAGGAGAAGAGGTGTAATCGAAAGGCTGTTGGAGGGCAGACAAAATGGTTTACACTTGGTTTTCCTCGGACACTGAGGAGTGATGCGGAAGGAAAACACACAAGTTGTATCTATTGATTATTATTTATTATTATTTTTAATTAGTTTACTTTTAGTATTAGGATTCTAGTTTTCTTTTAATTAAGATTTTATTAGCTTTTTAGTAATATATTATTTTAGTAGTTTAATTGGTTTAAAATTTTAGTAGGTTTAGAATTCTATTTTTTTTTAAATTAGAAGAGTCTATTATAAATAAGTATGTAATCTTATTTTTAAGAGAGATTATAATTATGATTAATGAGAAAAACGCTGGGTTTTTTTTCTCTCCATTTTTGATTCTGGCGAAACCTAAATTTCTCCCTCTCTTTTTTTGAGATTTTGGCAGAAACCAAACTTTTCCCTCTTCTTCTACAATTCTTGTTTTATTTATCTAACTTTTGTTATTAATTGGTTGTAGAGCTTCAATTTTATTGTTGTCATGCGTCAAATTTGGTATCAGAGCCGAATCTAGTATTCGAAACCATTCACAATCACTATAACCACATATCTATTTTCAATTATCACCATCCGCTACCACCAGACCCCGGCGGGACTCGCCTGAGTTCCAACAATACCAATCGAATTCCGGTGATCACGATTTGACTTAATCGAATCTCAATTTGGTCGAATCGGACCTTCACAACCGTATTCGAGTTTCGGATGTATTCAAAAGTATTCCAAATCGACTTTTGATAGTACCATTATGTTCGTATCAATGGGACGAGACCTAAGCATCCAACACAGACGCCAAACTCTGTCACACGCACCCTCACATGCCACCATCCTATCAGCTCGTGAGATCTACTCTCACGTACGCTCCACACACGCAGCCAAAGGAAGACAATGAGTGGGCCTCACTCGCCCACGCGCCACGTTAGAACAACGTCATCGTCAAGTCAACAAAAGAATATTCTAGGCATATGCTCTCTGTATGGCAAATTACACTTTCAGTCCCCGAAGTATGTTTTTCAGGAATAGCATGTTTTTGAATGATACAACAAAATGTTTGCCCACAAATGGAGATGAAGGTCCAACTTTGCCATAGGTAACCAATTTGGCTAAATGTTTGCCCACAAATGGAGATGAAGGTCCAACTTTGCTTTAGGTTACTTTAGCTTTGCATTTTGTTTGGCGTGAATGATATACGATAGATTTCTAGTGATTGTCTTAGCTCTTAGCTCTGAAGTAGTGTGTAGAGTATTCCTAGAATGTACAAAATGGCGTCGTTTTGTACACTCCGGCTTCGTTTGGTACCAGCTTATTTCTGATTTATTGCTTAAATAAAGTCAAAAAGTTGAGAACCCGTTTGGTTTGCTGGCTTTTTTTTTGCTTTTTTACTTTTTGCTTTTAGCTTTTTTAGGCCAAAATTCGGAGCTCAAAAAAGCTAAAAAAAACTTAGCTTTTTAGCTTTTTTTCAGCTTAAAACTCCGCTACAGTGACAATTAATGAACTTTTACCCTTGCCTAGCCTCTCATTCGCTTCTTGATACATGCCTCTCCTCTTCAATAAATCTGTTACAGCCGCACATCTCCTCTCCAACGGATCTGTGAAATCTTCTCCTCACACCGGCACATCTCCTCTCCAACGAATCCTCTTCCTCTGTGAGCCCGTCGTTCGCTCTCGTCGTCTTACCGTTGGATCACACAAGAGAAGGAAGACCCATAGATCTGTTCGTCGTCTGCGGGAGATTGGTCAATCAGATCGTCTGTATTGTCCTCCTTCATCCACTACGCCGACTTCCTCTCCCGTCGTTGTCTGCTAGAAGAACCCTACTTTGGTAAGATCAAACCCTTTATTTTTGTATATTTTGAAGGCTGTTAATTTTTTTTATACGTCAGACTCTTCTCTAAAATATATACATATTGGATCTATCCTCTCCACCTGATGAAGTTTTTGAGTTCATACAAGCATGAACTTACCAATTATTTGAAGACAGAAATTTTTTGACAAAAAATAAAAGAAATAGAGGTCAGATCCAGAAACGTATCACTTGTTGGTACGAATATAAAATTCTAAAAAGAAATTATTGGATTTGATACAAAATCAAACTAATTTTGCTAGAAAAAAAAAGAGAATGATTTTTATTCTTGCTAAATGCAATGGGAGTTTTAAATTTGTCACCGAAGTTATGAAATTCACTAGATTTTAGAACTCCTTATCAGAATAGACTAATATCCAATTTAGGGTCACTTCTTGGAAGCAAGCGGCTAACACATATGTAACCAAGTAATATTTGAAGAATAGAGCGTCTCTGCTACAATTTTGAATTCTCGAAGAAGGGTGTTCTGTTGTCTTTTTTTTGTTTTGGTAACCTTGTATCTGTGTGTTTGGGATATTCACTTGGGGGTTGTAGTTGCTAGCTTTTGTTGAATACAATTTTTAAACCAAATAAAAAATGGATCTAGATGTAAGAGGGGTGAACTTAAGATGTTTTATAAAAAAAATGGTATGAACATACTGGATTAGTAAAATAAATAATAATTGAAAAGTTTGAGAAATACTAAATGGATATAGAAATACTAGAAGTATGAGAGATTGTGATTGAGTTATATTCATAACGATATTTTGCATTTGTATGACTAGTCAATGGATTTTCATGGTTCACAACAAGCCCCAAACTCGGGTCAGAGTAAGAGGAGTGGTTAGGGTAAGTGATTCTACCCAACCTCAACAGAGGAGTCAAGGTAAGTCCAAGTATTGGAAATCAGATGGTGTTCAACCTATGAAAGCACATTGGGATAGCGAAAGCATAAAGGTTTTTCTTGACTATATTACCCACCAAATAGGAAGAGGAAACGAGTTATTCCAATATCTAACTACTAAAGGGTATAATGAGGTCATGAAAGATTTCTACAACATGACAAATAGGTACCATGACTGGAAGCAAATGAAGAACAAGTACGAAACATTAAAAAAAGATTGGGGCTCATGGATGCAGTTGAAAGATCCTCGTAATGGTTGTACAGGACTTGGTTATGACCAATTGCGTGGCATATTCACTGCACCAGATCATTAGTGGGACAAAATGATGCTGGTAATACAATGCTATTGTACAAGTTTGTAATTGTCTATAGTTTTAATTCCATCAACGCTTTCTATCTATTTATACACATTTCAAACTTTTTTCTGACAAGAATTTTGGCAAAT
>CM018909.1:9571444-9581444 GCA_009663005.1 Actinidia chinensis | reverse complement strand
CAAGTCTACAGACTTCCCTTCTTTCCAGCTGCGGAGAAACCCTCAGGTTGTTCCATGTAATTTCTTCATCTAAATCTCATTCAGAAAGCTGTTTTAACATCCATCTGATGTATCCTCGAGATTTCGCAAAGCTGTCGATCGGAATTATGCATCCTAATACGATGTAATTTTTTTGAGACTTGGTAAATAATTATCAAAGTAGTCTAACCGTCTTTTTCTATATCCCTTTGATACAAGTCTAGCTTGTGTACTTATCCTATTGATCCATCTGCTTTCATCTTCTCTTGAAGATCCATTTGTAGCCCAAAGGCTTACTGCCTAGGCGGTAAATTCACCAGTTCCTACGTAGTGCTTTGGCAGAATGGATTCATCTCACTCTTATAGCTCTTTCCACAATGGACCTTCAGGACACTCAACTACTTCCTTGTATGTCTGAGCTCACTTTTTACTATAGGTTAGGAAGTCTAGACCAATAGATGTTGACATTCTAAGCTCTCTTTGCTACGTCTCTTTAATTTCAAATTCATCTTTTTGGTCTTGCTGCTGTCATTAGCAGGATGCAGAGTTCGTTCACTAACTTGACTCACCAATGGATCTATTGGAAATATGCAGACTGACTATCGCAGTGGATGGTAATCGCAGCACAGGTTTCAACCATCTTGGAATATCTTCCAAAAACTGCGTAGCCACTCGCCTCCTCAGCGCCTTATCTAGAGCAATAAACTCTGATTCCATCGTAGAACGTGCCATGCACGTCTGTTTGGAGGATATTTCCAAGATCTGCTCACCACCAAGCATGAAGACAGTGGGGGGGGGGGGGGGGGGGGGGTTTGGGGTGGGGGGATGTCGCCACTCGTGAAATTTTGAGTCTTTCATATCTGGCTATACAAGTTTGCATCGCAATAACCCTTCATCACTGTTGGAAATCTGGTTTAATGCAGTCCAAAATCACGAGTATAATCTTAAATAGCGTAGCACCTTACATCGCCTTCCATGATCACTTCCGGATTACGTGTATACCTGCTCATTCCTGCTCACTGAGTAGGCTAATCTGCCTTGTACAACCATCAAGTACATTAAACTTTCAATTATACGATAAGACTCAATTGGGATTCACCTTCCCCCCCATTCTTTGATAAGTGGAGATTTACATCTATAGGATCCTTGCCACATTCCGTATCAGACTTATTAGATTTGTTAAAATTTTATCAATATAGTGTTGTCTGAGAAAGTGCAAGTCCCGTCAGATGTTCTGGTAATTTTCACACAAATCACATTGAGGCCGTATCCTTCATATCAACTTCGAATTTAATAGGTCTTTGGTAATTTGTGTAACTTTATCGTTACTACCAACGAAATAACATGGTCTCAATGTACAGACACAAATAACATACCTTCGTTTGTGTCCTTGACATATACACATTTATCACATCGTTGATTTTTGAAGCCACTAGACAATACAATTGTCAACTTCTCATGCCATTTTTCGGTGCTTTGCTTGAGACCATACAATGCTCTTACAAGTCACAGACTTCCTTCTTTTCCAGATGCTAAAAACCCTCAGTTTGTTCCAATGTAGATTGCTTCATCTAAATCTCCATTCAGGAAAGCTGTTTTAAACATCCATCGATGTATCTCGAGATTTCGAACTGGCGATCGCAATATCCATCCTAATAAGATGTAATTTGTAGACTGGTGAATAAGTTCAAAGTGAGTCTAGACCTTCTTTTTGTCTATAGCCTTTGATAACAAGTCTAGCTTTGTACTTATCTATTGATCCTCTGCTTCCATCTTTTCTCGTGAAGATCCATTTGTAGCGCAAAGGCTTACTGCCTAGCGGTAAATTCACCAGTTCCTACGTATGATTTTGCAGAATGGATTCAATCTCACGTCTTAAAGAGCCTCTTTCCCAATTGACCTTCAGGACAACTCACTACTTCCTTGTCTTGATCTGAGGCTCACTTTTTTAAATATAATTTAGGAAGTCTAGACCAAAAGATTTGACATTCCTAGCTCTCTGCTACGTCTCAATTTTCAATTTCAAATTCATCTTTTTGGTCTTGGCTGCTGCTTCCATTAGCAGATGCAGAGTTCGTTTCACTGAACTTGACTCACCACTGGATCTCTTGGAAATATGTTGTTAAAGACCCGACCATTCCTAGACTCCATGTAGGTATGCTTGTGAATATCGGTATTACAGACTCATACACAGAACCGATAGGCACTACTATTTTGTGCATACCGCTAACAAACTCAACGGTTTTTGGACCAATCTTTTCCTTCTTAGGCGGAGGTTGGCCCGCTCAACAGACATCCCCACGTACTAAAAGTTAGAAGTAGGACTCCGACCTTTAAATAACTCATACGGGGTTTTATCCAATTTCTTGGCGAGCAAGTATATTCAAGATATAGTTGGCATAAAATCGCTTTCACCCCAGAAAAAAAAAAAAAAAAAGGAAAAAAAAAAAGAAGAAAGAAAAAAAAAAAAAAAAAAAAAAAAACATGTTTTTAAGGCAATCCAGAACTTATCAACTAGCATTCATCATCGCTTTTTAGGGATATCGATTCTTTCGTTCAGGAGCAGTTCTCATCTGTTGTAGAGGATAAGGTGCGTCGTTTGCATGATAATTCTGTGTTCCTCCACAGTATCCACCAACGCGGTGGTGATTCATCTTCACCACCTCCGTCACTTCACACAACTTTTCTTCTTGCTAGTTGATTTTCACTTCATTCTTATAAAGAAATGAATTTGTCCCAAGCTTCTTCCTTGCTCTTTAGCAGTACCAACCGTATTTCGTACAATCATCAATGCATGTAATGAAATACTTGTTAGCATTGGGTGTTTGACATACTCAAATCACACACATCAGTTGAATTAACCCAATGGTTCGGTACTTCTTCAATCGAATGAAATGAAGACCTAGTTTAACTTTGTTCAACACCAGTCCTCACACTTGTGATTTTATAATTTTGAATGCTGGAAGTGACCAAGTGAATTAGTCTACGTATAGAATCATAATTAACATTCCTAATGTCCTACCATGCCACCAAATGGAAGACTCAGCACATAAACAACTGAAAAATTCTTCTTATTATTGTAGGGATTACAGTCATTACATTCATTTTGAATAGACCATCAGTCATATAACCTATCCCTCTACATTCCAGCCTTAGACATAGTAATATCTATCTGTCCTCTCAAACCATACGAAAGCCATGTCTGGCGCAACAGAGAGCCAGACCCCAGATTCTTTTCGGATTTCGGCACGAATAACAACCAAATTGTTCAGAGTCAGCTCTTTTTCTGAAGTCATTTTCAGGACGACTTTTCCAATCCCCGCAACGTTGGAGGTGGCTGATTTCCCATAAACACCTTCTCACCATTTGCTGGCTGGCTCGAAGGTTAGTGAACAATACGTCTATCGCAACAGACATGGCGAGTATCCCCAGTACTAATCCCCCCTTCTTGTGGGTTTGACCCACCATGTTTCACTTCAGGAAATCATTGCTGAGGGTTGTATATCATCTCCACCCTCCTGATGACCTCAGTCATATGTGCATAGAGCCGATGTTGCATTTGGTTTTCTGCCCTCAGAAGCACGATCCCAAACTTCTGTTACAAATTTGAAGCATGTACCCTGAACTTTCCATGGGCTTCTGTAATCGCCCTTTTGGTCCAGTTTGACACTTTTGCCTTTCTTGGTTATTTGACCCCTTGTCCTTAGACTTCTTCTCTTCGAGACTGACCAGCTCCATTATGTAGAGCCTTGGCCATGTAGGAGGGTTTTGACACCTTTGTTTCTTGCCCTTTTTTCCTCCTCAACATGAACTTAAAGAAAAGAGCCTTCCCATGTCATCTCCTTGTTCCTGAATCATGATATAGCTCTTGAAACTCTTCCATGTCGCTGGGAAGCGTGGGATGACTGCAGCCACTAGAATGCCTCACTCAATAGCATTCTTCTGCTTTGATTTTGCATTAATGATAAACTTGGGAGCTCCTGGAACTGAGCCGTTACCGATCTCGTTCCAGCATTACATAGTCTAGAAACTGCCAACAATAAACTATCTTGGACCCGGCTCCCCTCGATCTTGTATTTTCTGTCTAAGGACTCCTACAGCTCCTTAGCAGATTTCGTATCATTGTACACCGAGTACAAGATCCTCCAGGGCATTGGAATATAATTCTTGCACAGATATCGGCATTTTTTCAGTGATCTCTCGCAATCACCTTCTGACTACCGGTCTCATTTTCCAGCCACAACTGGAGCTTTCCTTGGGGGCAGTTAAGCCACCAGCGAGATCTTAGCGTCGTAAGATAGAATATCATCTTCTGTTGCCATCCTCTTGAAATCCAAGCCCCCCCCCCCACCAACTTCCTGGTTTGGTCCACATGAGCCATCGTGTGAACTTGGAACACCAGGGGTTTGGAGCAGCAGTTCTCCCAGAAATTAACCACTTGAGTGCTTTTTTCACAGCATTCGTCCGACAGTTTTTGAGGTTTTTTTTTTCTAAAAATGATCACCCACTATAAGTGCATAATCCCTCACATAGCGACATATGAATGATAAACAATCTAGACATAATCAACCATAAATGGTATAACCACTTGTTTATACTCAAGTGTTTGAGAGCAAGCCTTAGCGAGAGATTGATACCCTTGCAACCGACGGTATGCGAAGGGCACTCTAAATCGGTTAAAAAAAAGGAAACTCAACCGGTCCATATGAACAATCTTCAAACCGCCTTGTTCAACAAAGGTCCAGCCGCGCACAGCTGCCTAAGCCGTAGCCTATCGACCTGATCGCACGTCAAACCACGCAACGATTGACCAAAATAGGGTTTATTAAATTATAATTTCCAGCACTTTGCCAAATTTATAATTTTCATGAGAAATCCTTAAAAAAAAAAATAAAAAAAAAAAATCCTAAAAATAATCTGGATATAGTGTAATTTTTTCCAAAATTTAGGATAAAATCTATAATTACGCAAATATGCAAAATAATATATTTTTTTTTTAAATAGAAAAATTATATATTATATATATATCTATATATAATGGCAGTAATTGGTTAATCTGTAATTATTTAAACTTCTGATTAAAAAATCATTACAAACTGTATTTTAATTAAACTGTAATTAAAGAAAATTAGTTAAATAATACGTTTCCAAATACTGGGTGAAATCTTGTTAATTACAATACAGGTAAAGGTTAAAAACCTGTATTATACATAGCATTTGTCAGACCTCTTGGGCTTGCCATTTTATTTATTTTATCTTTTACTTACTATATTATCTTTCTCTTTCTGTCACCTCTGTCTCCCTATATCTTATATTATCTATATAATATAAATTAAAAAAAAAAAACAAAACATGTCGCCTGAGTAGCTTTGCGTTATATATTATATATTAGATAATATAATATTAATATTATCGGTTACAGAACGGAGAGCATATCATATATATATATTATATCTATATATATATATATTATGTTTTTAAGCTGCTCTGCGCGCATGCGTGTTTTTTTTTTTTTTATAATATTTATAATATATATTATATATAATTATTTTCTTCTCTTCTTTCTATGTTTTTCTCTCTCTCCTTTCTTGTTTTTTTCTTTCTTACTCCGAAGTTCTTAATATTCTTTCTATCCGTATCCCTCTCCTCTTTTCTCTCATTTCCTTTCTTCTAATAATGAGAGACCCTCTCTCTGTCTAATATTATTTATTTTTTTCTACACAATCGTCGATAAACCATTTCAATCTCGCCGGCAGTTCGCCAACCCGATCCGACCGAAGTGGTTTTTCCTGTAGTTTGAATAATTTTTTTTTTCTTCTTTTCCAAACAAAGTACTGTTTTAAATTTTTTTTTTTTTCACTTTCTTACATGTACAGATCTGTAACATCTCAATATAGTACCCAACTTTCTATTTACATGTTATCTGCATCTCCACATTAGAACATAATAGAAATCATTTTAGCATTCGATTGCCGATCGCAGATCAAAAAATGAATCTTTCTACGATTGTTGGAAAAAATTGATTCGACCAATACAGAATTTCAAGAATAATTTTCCCTTAATCAAATAAATTGTCAGAAATTTCATTAAAAAATGAAATATAAGAGATACAACAGAGTAAGCCGAGTCCTGCAAGCAATCGCGGGCTCCTTAAGAAAGATTCACCGGCCTACCGAGGGTGTTGTAGGATGCTGTCGACGTCTTCCTCCCAGGATAAAACGGCTAACCACTAACTTGGGAACACCTCCAAAGCAGCTTGGCGGACTAAAACTGTATCTTCTCTCTTCTTCAAAGAACTCAAATGTATGTTGTGTGTTCGTTTCTGTTGTGTTGGTGTAGTTGTTGGTGTTGTGTTTTTTCTTCAGTGCTAACCTCAGCATTTATAGCCAACAAATGCTCTATTTTTAATCATTATAATTATTCGAGTGGCATTAACCCTCATCTGAGGGTGCTTGTGGATTCCACTACATCCATTAGAGGTGGTCATGGCCCGATAAAGCATCCTTCTTTTAGGCCTGTAACGAAGTTGCAATTTGGTTCTATAATAACTTCTTTAGGAGTTGTTAAAACCACTCATCTTTATGCTTTCATTCACACAAAATTTCTAACCAGTAAGGGCCCAAAATATACTTGGGTCCGAGTTCGGGCCGAATAGATCCATTGGACTGCACACTTTGTGATCCAACAAGTTGGACGCAAGGATTTGCCAAACAGACTGATTGGCCTAAACCAAATGAATTGGATCGGGGTCATGCTTCCTGTCTGACGAACAAACGAACCATCTATATCGAAAGGCTGGGCAAGCTAAACCGAGTTAGATGTCAAAAAAGGAAGAACTGGAGTACAGAGAGCTGGGTTTGGGCAAAACCGGATCTTACATATGGCACAACCGGATTGGATACATGTCCATGCAATGCGAATGGAAGCCAACCTCCTAAACAGTTTAGGACCTTCCTATTATTTCGCCAGGAATCATAGGGAGGGGAACGTGGGAACGTGTGAGGCATATGACCACAGATCCCTTGGCGGCCAAGGTGAAGTCACCTATAAAGGAAACACAACTAATAGCTTAAGTAAGCAATCTAACTCTGAAAACTCTTCCAAATTGAGTTTTCATCTATTTCTCTTTTGGACACTAACCTAAGTATCGAAGGGTCTATCCAGCCAAACTGCTTGGCCAGTGAACCTTAACGGTGTTCTTCCTTGTTTTAGGGATCAAGAAAGAAGCTGGTCAAACCCTCATGTGAAGTTTCTCATCCTTGTGAGGCTAACCACCTCACAATATCTATTTGGTGACATGTATTTTCGGAATTAACCCACGTCAGCAACAACCCATGTGGTGAAATTCGTTTTTTGTTGAATCGGTTGTTATTTTTTTGGTCAATTTAGATTTTTATTCACTTTTTTTTATAGTTGTTTTTGAAAATCAGACTTGATGTCTAACAAGTTATTTGCAAGTCAATTTTGAAATATTCTTGGTCATTTGCATTCGTCTCAGGAAATTACTTATTGGTTTTTCATTTTTAGGGGTGTGAGTTCAGCGTCAGCGAGGTTCTTAGGTGGTGGAAATGGCGAGAATTTCAATAACTGATAAAAATCGCATCTCCGACAATAACAAGAACGACTCTCAGTCATGACACACAATAACGCAACCAATATCAATCACAACTCTCAACTCAACCACACAAAACCAATCCTGCAACAAGAAATCCCGCAAGGGAAAGCAAAAATAGAAGGTGGGCCTCTAATTTTGGATAGTTTTAGTTAATCTTTTATGTTGATCAATTTTATTTGAATTAAATTGGTTACTGAGGAATACTAATTTTTGGTTTTGACTTATGTGTATAAACAAAATTCAACCGGGCTCTAAATCAGAAGGGAGTTGAGACTGAATTTTGGATAAAGATATCCAATGCCAAACTCCATAACTAGGTGGGGAACCAATGCCTGGGTCTTAGAATCAGCGAGCTATGGTCTTCTGAGAAGAGTTGAGCTGACACCAAGGGCGCATAAAAGCCGAAGCACTGGACGAGACAATTTAGTGGATGGTCTTTAGATGGCCGAACTCACAAACAACTCCTAATTTCCAAGGAAACCGAGAGCTAAAGGGCAATTATAGGAGCCCAAAATATACTTGGGCTCGAGTTTGGATCGAATAGACCCATTGGGCTGGACACTTCGTGGCCCAATAAGTTGGACGCATGGATTGGGCCTAACAGACTGATTGGCCCAAGCCAAATGAATTAGACCGGGGGCATGCTTCCTGGGCTAGACGAATCAGGGGATAGAGAGTCGGGTTCAAGTAAAACTGGATCTTATATGTGGCACATTTAGATTGGATGCATGCCCATGCCATGCGAATGGAGGCCAATCTCTTAACCCATTTAGAGGAACCTTCCTGTTATTTCGATGGAAATAATGGGGAGGGGAACGTGGGAATGTCCAAGGCACGTGACCATGGATAACTAGGAGGCAAAGGTGAAGTCAGGGGCAGCAGGAATGAAGGACCAAAAGAGGCACAAGCCCCCTTGAATTTTTAGTTATTACTACTAGTACCTTATGTTTGAAAAAGATATATTAATTAGATCCCTATAAAATTACATTAGTACCTACACAAAATTAATTTATTTCAGTTTTGCAAAAGTGCCTCTCTTATACACTAAGATGAAAATATGAAAATAATGGAAAGAAAAAGAAACAATACAAGTCTAATAAAATAATTTATGATTTTTTTAAGGCTATTTAAATTTTTACTAATTCGATATTAGTATTTCTAACTTACATGATATTTATCTTATTCTAAACAAAACATAAATGTTTTTCTAAAACGTATTGTTCTCAAGCCCCACTCTTCTTCCAAGTCCAATTAGTCCACTCTCTCTATCCCGGCTTCTCAATCTCACTCGCACTAGAGCACAACGATTTCTAAAATTAGGACTCTATGTTTAAATATGGGATTTTGATTTGATTTTTAAATTAATTATTTGTGTGATAAGATTAGTGTTTCTACGAGTCTTATTTCTCATTAAGATAAGGATTTTAGTTTGTGTGATAAGTTTAGTGTTTCTACGAGTCTTGTTTCTCATTAAGATAAGGATTTTATTAATAGTTGTTGGATGTTTACTAAAAATTTGTTTATTAAAAAAATTATAAATGAATATTTATATTTTTGCGTTTTTAGTTACATACTATTGTAAAAGTATATTTATCATAAACTTTTTTTCTTACTATTGAATTTTTAAATTTAGTAGTATCTCATAATGGTGAATTATAGCAAAAATATTTTAAGATTGTGACTAATTGGTGTCCCCTGGATCAAAATCCTGACATCGTTACTAGGTGAAATCACCTATAAAAGGAAGCACAACTAAAAGCTCAAGTAAACAATCTAACCCTACCGAAACTCTGTCAAATTGGCTTCTCATCTCTCTCTTTCGAGCATTAACTTAAGCATCGAAGGGTCTTTTCGGCCAAATCCCTTGACCGGTGAGCCTTAACAGTGTTCTTCCTTGTTTCAAAGATCAAGAAAGAATCTAGTCAATTAAGTTGCCAGGTGGAGGGTGTAAGAATTGGCTTCAAACTTCTAGTTGGATTTGGATTCAAAACTATAGTTGGATTTGGATTCAAACTCCTAGCCTATATATACAACTCTTATGGGAAAATTTAGAGAGATGTAGAGGTAGTGGCCTACCACCAGACCATCAGTGAGAGAGTGAGATACAATATATCTTATAATCTGTAAATTTTTCTCAAATAGTGAATTTGTTCCACCACCCCAGAACGTAAGCAAGTTACCGAATATTGTAAATTATTGTGTTAGTGTGTGCATGTGTTTCCGTGCGTGTGTGTGATTGATGTGAATCAATTTAGGGCACAACAATAATTTATGAGGTTCGGCAACTTGCCTACGTCCTCAAGTAGTGGAATAGATTCACTAATCGATTTAGGGTAGAAAATGTAATTTTCCCAAAATTTAGGGACC